>LPNX010225498.1:138144-177761 GCA_001517045.1 Pseudotsuga menziesii
CAGTTGCCTACTTGTGGACTTTTCCTTCTTGTCAGACTGACGGACAAGATCTTGGCTTATCCAGACTCTGATAGAGTTGGTTGGAAGCCAAGTAGAGATCTGCGCATAATTACATTTTCCAACATTTGTGTCAACCCATTTGGATTGGGTTTGCGAAAGGATTATTTCGCATTTAGTGTAATTCCGGACACATTCCTCCCACTCTTCGGCATCATGCGCGTGTCTTCCATTGTCAAACCAATCCTGGAATTTCGTTGGGCTGCTTTCACGGAACCTCTCTAATCTCACAAATGACCTAGGATTGCCGACTTCAAGCCGCTGAAAGCCGTCAGCAGCTTTAAGCAAGCGAGGCTACTTTAGCGGGATTGATGTTTTAGCGGGATTGATGTCTGGAGCAACGATTTGATAGCCAAAACCAAGCCGACTAAAAAACACCGACCACTTTTTCTTTTTCACTTGTCGGTGAAACTTGTCAATTTCCCGACTAGACAAGTTTATAAATTTTAGTCGGTCTTTCACTCGACTAAAATTACTTCGACGTACATGTCGGTTCTACCGACCGGTTTTTACCTCGACCACTTGTCACTTTGACCAATTCGGGTGACTTCTTGTCTTCGACCAAGTCGGCTGCTTCGACGAAGTCAATTCACTTCTTGTCTTCGACCAAGTCGGCTCACCTCAGTCGGCTCACTCAACCCACCACTCAAGTCGGTTCACTTTGGTCGAAATCTATAGAATAAGTTTCTTAGTCTAAAGACTTAAGATTTTTATGGGTTCTTGTTCTTTCACTTAACAGTGATTGTAAAATACATTTACATAAGTAAATCTGGAAATATGTGCGGCCAAATAATCATGCATTCAACCATAAACTATTTCATATATTTAACTATGCGGAAATAACAAAGTATTACAAACTTGTCGATTACAAACTGGTCGGTCCAAACTTGTTTGTCTACAGAGCTTCGGCTCTTCGACTAAATCACATGCACAGAAGCTTGAGCTTCGACTTCTCTTTCTCACCCTGAGTTCCTCTGCTCTCTAATGTCTGTGTAAACTGATTTACAATTTTCTTCTTCTATTTATAGGCAACTTGAATATTGCTTCAACATGGGCCGATTGACTCACTATTAAAGACTTTAATAACTATCTACCTAACAACTTAGCTTCAGAAATAAATTCGACTGGTTTACATTGCCTACTCGTGGACTCTTCCTTCTTGTCAGACTAACAGACAAGATCTTGACTTGTACAAACATTGACAGAGTCAGCTGAGAGTGAAGTACAGATCTGCGAGTAATTACATTTTTCCAACACAATTGATAGAGCAATGCCATTCGCGGTGTCCGCCTCTTTCATGATGGTATAGATTCTAGCGAACCTGAAGGGATCAATGCAGAGCTCCCCATACAGGACTCTCAAGTCATTCGACTCCCCAACGGCCAAGTCGTTGAGATGAACAATAATGAGATCACCCGTCCGTCCTAAATGCTTATACCGAGTTTGAACAACATGCAGGAGTTCATTGGACCAGTCGGATACGCATAAATGTTCTGGAGAGGTCAATGAAGAGAATATCTTGAGCGCCATATCGTGAATGGCCATGAATGTTTATGTATTATTGTTGGAAATAGACTCCATATTTTTATCAGAAAGCGGACCAAGGCCAAAAATGTGAACAAGGCTTTGAAGAATATGTGATGAATAAGGTATACCTGGTATAGAAGTGGATGGCCAAACCAGCATGAGAGCTTTTTCTTTGGCAATCGTTGCTGTTGTTTTGTCCTGATCTGCCTTCATCTCGTCTTCTTGTGTTATTTCGATTATTTCGGGATGCTTCGTCATATGGAAAAGATAGTTGCAAGCTTGCAGCTATAGGAAGTAATCCTCACGGTGTCCCTCTTAGGCTATTGTTCTCTCACTCGCGTGTCGAATCACGAGATGATCAAAAGTTCTAATTGATATTAGGAGCATGAGTCTTTGATTGAAAGCCAAAGGAAATAAATGATCGTTGTACAAGTTTGATAAGGGTTTAAAGCCATCAATGAAGGGAGTGGCCAATAGTTCAATAGGGTTAGAGGACCATATTACTTAAACAATATGACTTAGGCTTAGATTTAGACTTAGACAGGTCCTGGACCTAACCGTTAAGAGCACGTGTTTCCTTCTAGGAGGTCACACGTCCATATCTAGAGGGGGTAGGGTATGTATACAACTGTAACACTTACATCACTTCGAGTGAGAGGGGTCTCTTTTCCCACAAACAAGGGGGTCTCATACACCAAATTGGTGTCTAGCTTGACTTTGACCTTAAAAATATATTATTATTATATCTATTATTATTACTATACACAAGAATCCTATTACATGGAGAAGGATGAAGAAATTCACTCACATTAATATGATTTTTATTTATATATTTAGAAATTAGGGTTTATGATTAAAGAATTACTTTTTAAATTTGAAATACAAACCACCAACTCAAGAAATATTGAAGCAAGTCATTCACACATGAATACACAATTTTTTTTGTCAAAGACTCTGAAAAACCCCAATTCATGGGGAAAACACTAGAAAGAGAAAATTATCATTAAAAATAGAATCTCATAAATTTTTCCCAACAACACAAAAAATAATTTTTCTTGTGACCCTTACTCACAAATTTCATCCACCAAAACAACTGCAAATACCTCGATTTATGTGCCAATTTGTTGTACTTTCACACTTGTGGTACGAAACTCTAAACATGTGTTGTATGGTTATGTACTTTTTTCTTTCCGCAAGAATCGTGCAAGAGCAACAATAAAGGTTGTACGACCTTGTCAAACAGTTGTACAGATCTTCCTCGATTTTTGTGCTTCACATGTGTGCTCTAGGGATCTTACATGTGCAATAAATGTTGATGTACTTTTTTTCCATTAATGTTGTTCCTTGTCTTGGTAAATGTGTCATACTTCTAGGGCATTTCTATTTCTTTGAGTCTCAATCTCTTCTCTCTCTCTCCGCATTGATGGCTACGTTTCTAATTTGTCCTTTACCCTAGTTTTATATTTTAAAACTTGTAACTACTTCTCTAACCACTTAATTTCTGGTTGAGATTCATTTACAAGATCTAGGATCCTCACTTAATACACTCTTATTTAATAATAACTTGCTTTAATTTTTAAATATCTTTTAAGTGAAACCCAATACAATAAACTACGAAACATCATTTATTTTATATAATTCCACTTTATACATAAAAATACACACGGAACAAATTACATGTCATCTATCACACAACACCAAAACTATAAAGAGGACCTTCATAGCTAACATTTCAACACTCCCTCTTAACGAGGAAGGTCCACAACACTATCTCTATCTTTGACTCCTACAATAGCACCCTCCTGCTCTCGAATCAATCTCGGAAACAAATGCTCTACTCTGTATCGAAACTATGAAGCTTGAGACTCGACCCGAGCCTCATCAACATGCTCA
The DNA here is from genome assembly GCA_001517045.1 of Pseudotsuga menziesii. Taxonomy (NCBI): domain Eukaryota; kingdom Viridiplantae; phylum Streptophyta; class Pinopsida; order Pinales; family Pinaceae; genus Pseudotsuga; species Pseudotsuga menziesii. The sequence goes on from LPNX010225498.1 coordinate 141,622, forward strand.
TATGCACCATAACTGGACTGGATGAGCCTCCTTCTAGTACTATGGAGAGAGTCACTCTCCTCTTCAGAACCATATCTATGAGGTGCAACACCATCATCATTCTATGACTCTTGATAGCCACCCTCTTGCTCTTGCTCCTGGTCGTACTGTATGCCATCTTAGTACATAGAGTGTGTCTCTGCAATCCCCTAATAGAATGGTGTTCTCAGCTAGCTCATCTCTCCGATACAAGAAGACATGGCGCGACCTCACCATGATTCCATAGCCATCAACGTTAAAGGATGATCGTTAGAGTTTGATGACTCTCATATGAAGTACAAACAATACTCCATGTATGTTAGTGGACTCTTCAAGATCTAGTTGGAACCTAATTGTTCCAACCCCTTGTATAGAAATATCGGTACTATCACTATCTAACTAGATGAAATGTCCCGACCCCAACGTTGTGATCATCTCAAAGAAATCATAGAATCGATTCATGTGTCTAGTTGCACCATTGAAAACAACTAAGACATTCTCAAAAACAGAAATACCTACACTAGAATCAATTGAGATACGAGAAAACTCTTGCTCAAATTTCATGGCACAATCTTCTACTGTTGTAGAGGCTTCCATATCTCTTTATGTCTTCTCTTTCACATTCTTTTTCTCACGACATTTCGAAGAATAGTGTCCCATCTTCGCACAATGGTAGCACCGGATCTGAGTGAGGTATTTCTTCCACTTGTTTGTCTTTGCTGCAAGAGCTGCATTCACCTCTTCCCTAACTCAGCCACCCAAATCTCCCTCTCGAATCTCCTCTTGGGTAAAATTATCCCAAATCCTAGACTAGTCCAGAAGTTTCTCTCTACAAACAATACATTTGACAAAAATTTCCCATTTCTTGGTGAAGCCCTTCACGAGTATCCTCACCAATTCTAAATTTGAGATAGTTTCTCCTACTGTTCCCAACTCATCTTTGAATTGAGCCACTTGATTTAAGTACAAAGTTACACTTTCACCTTTGGTCATCTTCACATTGTGCAACTTGTCCTTCAATGCCATCTTCTGGTTCTCGTTCTTTGATTCAAACAATTGCTTCAGGATATTCCACATGTAATTAGGAGTCTTCTTCTTTGCCAAATGCGGAATAAGATGATCTTTTACTCCATCTAAGATCACACTCTAGGCTCTGGATTCTACGGCTTCATGTTCTTCTAATTCATCCTTGTGAGTAGGATTCGTCATTTTTGTGTTTGCAAACTTCCATATCTTCCATTCTTTTAGCACCGCAATTATTCTAACTTTTCAAGGAAGATAGTTGGATATGTCATCCAACCTATATTCATATCTAATGCTCATCGTCTAGAAATTAACTCACAACAAATCTTCCTAAACTTGAAAGACAACACACTTATCTTCCATGATTCATAACTTTGAATACTACTTCAACTTGACTCTAATACCATGAAGAAATTAAGTGACATTAATATGATATTGTATTTACACATTAAGTCAAACACTTGAGAAACTAGGGTTTATGATTAAAAATTTACTTCTTAAATTTGAAATACAAACCACCAGCTCAAGAATAAACCAATACTGAAGCAAATGATTCACACATGAATACACATAAATTTTGGTCAAAGACAGGGGAAAACCCCAACTCCTAGGGAAAACCCTATAATGAGAAAATTATCATTAAATAGAGAATCTCAAAAAAAATTCTCAACAACACAGAAAAATATTTCATTCACCAAAACAACTGCAAATACCTCGATTTTTGTGCCAATCTGTTGTTGTACAGATATGTTGTACTTTCAGGAAGGTTGTATGAAACTGTACAGTCTGCACACATGTTGTATGATTCTGTACTTTCTTCCTACCTCATGAATCGTGCCACATCAACAATAAATTTTGTATGACCCTATCAAACAGTTGTACATATTTGCCTCAATTTTTGTACTTCACAAGTGTGTTGTACGGATGTGACATGTGCAATAAATGCTATTGTACTTTTGGCAATTAATGATGTTCATTGTTTTGGAAAATGTGCTAGTCTTCTAGGGCATTACTCTCTCCTTCAGTCTCAATCTTCTCTCTCTCTCTCTCTCTCTCCTCATTGATGGTGGTGTTTCTAATTTGTCCTTTACCCTAGTTTTAGAATTTAAAATTTCTAACTACTTCTCTAACCACTTAATATGTGGTTGAGATTCATTTACAAGATCTAGGGTCCCCACTTAATCCACTCTTATTTAATAGTAATTCACTTTAATTGTTAAATATCTTTTAAGTGAGACCCAATACAATAAAGTACAAAACATCATTTATTTACTTATATTTCCACTGTATACATAAATATGCACAATCAACAAATTACATGTACTCTTCATCACACAACACCAAACCTATAAAGAGGACATTCAGAATTAACCTTTCAACACAAAATGTGCTTCAACTGTACATCAAAATCTGCTCTGACTTTACTTATGTCAAAATCTGCTCATATGCATCATGGTTGAGTTTATACAGGCTGTTATGAATCTTTCCAAAACAACTCCCAAGTCACAATCATTAGAGGAAATTTCAACTCAAAATTGGCCTCCTAAAATGAACTAATAAAATAATAGTTAAAATAATAAAATAATATTTATTAATTTTGGAGGAAGAAAAGAAAAAAACTACTTTTTTGTTTGTATTTTTGACATATCTCCCTGTGTTTTTATTCAAATTTTGATCGAGAGAGCTCGTTGGATGCGGAATTAAATTTCGCATCCAACGAGTACCCACTCGACATACTTTTGACGGACCCCGCTACCCAAAAAACAAGAAATACCTAAAAAAAACGGAATGATGATGTCATCATTCCATTTTTTTCAGGTATTTCTTGTTTTTGGGGTAACGGGGTTCGTCAAAAGTATGCCGAGTGGGTACTCGTTGGATGCGGAATTTAATTCTGCATCCAACGAGCTCTCCTGATCGAAATTTGAGTAAAAACACAGGGAGATATGTCAAAAATACAAACAAAAAAAAGTAATTTTTTTTATGATACCTATCCCCAAATTTATATTAAAAAAATGTTTAAGACCTATACGGTATTTCAAATTTAAAGCAATTTCATTGGCTAGCACATGATGACATGGAATTTGAATAAAAGTTAAAAGGCCTATTTTGAGTTGAAATTTCCTCTAATGTTCGACCTTTGCGTAAAATGCACCAAATCTTCTCCCAATACAATAAAAATGAGTAAAATGGCTTCCAATGCTTAAGTACTAAACATGAGACTTGAAATACACATTAACTACAGTCCACCCATCATACATTTATCAGATATACATTCCTCCATTCAAAATAATAAGCATTACCATGGCATATATCAAAATGGAGTGGAAATGGTCATGGAAAATGAAAGGCTCTCGCAATTCGAAATCATCAACATTACAATGGTTCACAACAAGATAGTGGGGAAATGACACTATTTCTTCATTGTTCAACATGTTTACATGAATTCTGTTGGTTATTTCGACATGAGAGTACATTCTGAATGTGAAATATATATCATATACATCAGAACATAATATAACTAGCATTATAATCTTCCCCAAAGATATCAATAGCTCACCGAAAGCGCAATCCCTCCATTTGCATGAATATGGTGTGAAAACTGGAAATAGTTGAGAGAGAGTGATGCAATAGAAGAATCCACATGATTTTCTGTAGCTTACACCTGCAAATAAGACTCCATTAAAGCTCCATGAAATACTTGAGTGGACTTTCCAAACACCAACTGGGATGGGAATCTTTCACCCTCGAAATTGGCTTAAGTAAGAAAACTAGTGATCCACTAGCTCTCACAATTCACAAATGACAATTTCACAAATGAGAAAAAGATTCTTCTCATGGCTGATCCCTATATTTTATAAAAATTATTGGTCTTATAAGGTTCCAAATCCATCCATAAACCAAATCCAATTTGAATTGGTTTTGGCTTCTCATGCTATGCCATGTGGCCTCTCTCTTAACCTTCCCTCTTCTTCCAAATTTGAGTAGGAGCCTCTTGGCCTTCTCCAACTCCCAAATTCAGCCTCTAAGATGCCGTATTTAGTCCTAACATGTCAGCCTTCATATTTTACTTGTGTCATAACTTTCATATAATCTCCATCATTGGTGTCATAGATGTCATAAATGTAAGGGGAATCTAGCCAAGTGCCCATGAAACTCCATTTGGCTCTTCCTCTCCCATGTAAGTTACAATTCATCCCAAATTAGACCTATGAAGTATATGGACAATTATATTAACCTTATAGTCAATCCAAAAACATTAGGCTTCCCATATATTTGAATTTGCAAGAGAAAGATACCATTTAACATAGGAATTCCAGCTAGTGTGGGCCCCATAGCATCCATGTGTCTTCATGCTCCATTGCCACTTCCATTTCCTCTTGTATTTATTTAATAATATACATTATTAAATATTTGTCCCCTTCTAATGTCTAAACATCATTTATTATCCCCTTATTCCAAATATCAAAGCTTCCACCCCTAACCTAGGAAACTAGTGGTTTTCCTCCTTGGCAATTATTTGACTTTTAGCATCCATTTGACAACTTTCATGAATATGGAAAATGTGATTTGGCCATTGTGACCCAATAAAAAATTTGGGACATTACAAATCCTCCCTTCCCAATATTTCTTGTCCTCAAGCAATTTCAAACATGGTTGTTGAAGAACCTGCTTTATGTATGATTCTTTGAAGTTGCCACTAAGATGCCCACCTTGAGTCTTTGAGATTTCATGAAGATTTCAGAGAGGAACCACCATGATTGTTGCTGCACTAATATGATTAAAATAACCTTATTAATTTGGGAATCCATCTCCCATACTGCTTGTTTCCCAAATAATTTGAAATCAATGGGACTAAACACTATACCAGGGTCCCATTGCTTGCATTGCACTCCAATAATTAAGAGTGCTCTCCAACCCATACCATTTGGAAAGAGAATTCCTGGATCTCATTTTCTTGTATGCATTCTTCCAAACATCATGAGTGCATAATATATATTATCAAAGTATATAAAAACATAGTAAGAATGTACATCAAGGAGGTGCCTCACCAAGAAATCATGGAAGTGCTTATACCTCCTAGGGAGTAGACTACCATTTGCCAAGTGCATACATGCTTCATGTGACCAATCAAATCTGCTCCAATAACATAGGTGAGGATCCCATGTCCTATAATGATGCTCCCAAAGAATTTAATATGCATCAAAATAATAATCAACAATTTTTTCTTTCATCCAAAAAGTGAATGAAGAACCTCCACCAAAATATGAACCAAATAAGGAGCAAATAAAACATGAAGACTTCAAGTGTCTCAAAGAAGTCTCATCAATACACCCATGAATATGTATATCATCATGAAATAACAGAAGATGTTGCTGCCAATAATAATGTTCCTCAATCGTATCCCTCTCCACTCAAGTGTTGGATGAAGTTCCTCCAACATCAAATGAACAAAATGTTGAGCAAGAAAAACCATGAGTCTTCAAGTTACTCAAATGAACATGATAGGTGCACCCATGTAGATGTGTATAATCATAATGTAAAAAAGGATGCTGCTTAAAATGTAAATAATATGGTTCTCTAATAATTCCATCATCAAAAGGAGAAATAGAATTTCCATGCTCTTCATGTGGCACCATCAAAAAGAAACCTTTCACCCATACTTCATTAGGATGATTGCTGCAAAATTTAGAAGTGTAGGATGTAGGAGAAAGAACCAACTCACCCAAATGATTAGTAAGTGAAAAATTTTCATAATGTGAAGTATCCATAGGGGTAGTATTATTCACCTCCCTAGAAAATGCAAAAATTTCCTCATGGGTTGGTTTTAATGTAGTCGAATCAAGCAGTTCTCCAAAAAGTGTGTAACCATTTTCAAGAGGCAACTCAAGTTCCTCTTCCACCACAACAAGTGATTGGATATCATCACTATAATACTCAATAAAATTAAGAACTTGCAATTTTTCATGTTTCTCATGATCCATCATGTCATGGAAATCCTCCAAGCAATCTACCTTATGAAAATTTGAAATATCGGAGGAAAACAAGTGTCTTGCAACGTTTCAAGAAGTTGCTCATTTTGAATTGTGAGCTTATCAATAACTTCATTATTCTTCAAGTAGGATTCATGTAACCATTCAATAAGCTCAATTACATTTTTTCTATCAAAAATCAAAGACATGAAATTACCTTTGATGTTGCACATTGCTCTTTGGATCTTCTCCATGTCTTCAAGGAAGGATGGATCCTCCAAGGAAGTAGCTCTCCAACAAGAATTTGATACCAATGCATGAGTGTCATGGAGTATGATAAGGGCCTCTTGGATATTATTTTCATTCATATTTAAGGACCCTTCAATAAAATTAGGCTCTTGCAAATGAACCTCCTCATATTCTTCCTTCTTGCTTGGACCAACTTCATGAATCTCAAGTGGTGATGGGGAAGTTGATCTTGTTTCTTCTTCAACTACTACAAGGTCTTCATTTTCATGTTTAATGGAATTTTGGATTGCAGAAAATTTTTGAAATCTGATCTCTATGTCACCAAAATAGAGTTATGAGCACCCATCAGTAGGTACTCCATAGTTCAAGCATCCATCAGTAGATGCTCTTTGTTTCATTTCCAAGGTAGCATGTGTCTCAAAATTATCTTCAGTATTTTCAATAAAAACTTCTTCATACTAATGTGATGTCTCTTCATATTTTTCAAAGTCACTTGGGAGTGAATTTTGATCATCTTCATGTACTACTTCTTCTACTCCACCTATTTCAGAACTAGGTGGTTCATGGCTCTCCTCCTTTTTCTCCCTCAAGAAAACTGATTCATTTTTCCCCTTGGTTTTCTTAAAATCAATATATTTTTCCTGACTTTGGATAACCAAAAATTAAAATAATTTAATAATATTCTTGGTCATGTCTTCAAATATAGGTTCCATGCTTTTTATTATCTCCTCGCCATCATATGAGGTTCTCTTTTCATGCCTAGTCATAGTTTCCAAAAAATTGTCTTCTGCTCCTACTTTTTTTTTCCTCTTCAACAAAAGCACTTTTGGTTACAATATATAATGGTGGTACCTGAATTATTGTACTCATAAATATCATACCACATCAGGTGCCAATATCATGCTCTGGTACCACTGTAATGTCCCCTTTTGAAATTTTTTTAAAATGCCCAATTTTCCAATTTTTTCACAATTTTGGCTCTTGACTAGTTTTGATATCTAGACCTCCAAATTGACCTAAATGCTTCCAAATTTTACCTGAAGGTACATGACTGATAATATAAATTAAATATCATTCTCATGTATGTTTTGTGACCTCCCAATTACTTCTGCAAACTTGTTTAATGTTCTGTTCAAAGTAGGATTCCTTACTAGCAAATTGGGGCTCCAATTCCCCTTGGGTAATTGCCGGAAATGGATTCACAAATGATCCAAAAGTAACTTGAATTTATGAACAGAGGCTGTGTATGTGTAAGGGAAGTTTTCAAAGTATCATATGCATCATGGTTCAGTTTATACAGGCTGTTATGAATCTTTCCAAAACAACTCCCAAGTCACAATTTTGACCCTTGGGGAAAATGCACCAAATCTTCTCCCAATGCAATAAAAATGAGTAAAATGGATTCCAATGCTTAAGTACTGAACATGAGACTTCAAATACACATTAATTTGGGACATTACATAGATGAAGATCATCAATGTGATCATTGAAAAGGGTTTGAATGGTGTTGTACATTTCTTCATGTGGAGTCAACGAGGTGGAATCAACAATTTGTTTTCCCTTGGGCTCACAATCAAATGATGCAATAATATTCACTGTCAGTGTATCTATGTTAAGAGGAGTGGATGTAAAAATCCCCATAAGGGATGAATCCTTCAACATGCCTATCCCAATCGACTGGTAAGAAGGAGGGGACTGTCCTAACATAGGGATGTTATTAGCTGTAGAGGTTGTAACATCCAGCGTACAGAAATCAAGCTGATAAATGGTAAAAATTATCCCTAGATGTGGAAATTGAACTATTCCAAATATTTTTGAAGCAACAGAATTCATGGCATAAAACCAATTTCTTCCTAGAAGGAGGTCGTAATCTAACGGGGCGTCCACTACTTCTACTTGAATAGAAACAGTTTTTCCCCCAAGCTCGACTGCAAGGGCTGATATGAGACCATGGGGCTGGAAACCTCATCCATCAAAGGCATTAAGAGTTGTAGGTTATGTTAAAATATCGGGAGAGCCTATAGCTTTCCAACAAGACAAAGACAAAATCGAAGTTGAAGCTCCTTCATCTAAGACAGTCCTAAAGACTTTCTTTCTAACTACTTTCGTGATGATTTGGAAAGAAAGTTTGTCAGGTAGTATAGACTTATAGTTCTCGACATTGAAATGAATCAAATTAGAATTGTTTGGGTCTAAAGCTCCTAACACAGTTAACAGGTTTCTGCGTTGTGTAGGACAACTTTGGATCACTTCCAAGGTAGACATTGCACATGGTGCTTGAGCGAGGTCTTGAACTACATTATAAAATTGAGCAGCTCAGGCATTAGGTTTAAAGACAACCTTCCTAAGAGTACTCTTGGGTGGATGAAAAATCATATTGAGAGTAGGCTTCTCGATGGTTAGGGGGACAGTAGACGAGGATTCAGGAGAACCAGTAAAGGGAGTTTTCCCTGAAGAAGAATGGTCTTCTTTCTTATCTGCAGGTTTGTCATAATTCTGACTTCGAGTTTGCACACTAATGGTATCCGAGGACATCATACAAATTTCCTCTGACGAACTAGAGTTTCCCTTATTAGACATGTGGTCTATTAGTTGTTGTTGAGAGGGAAAAGGATCTGTGAGAACTGGGGGTGTGGGATTTGTTTTCAAAAATTGGGTGATTTCGTCCTAACGGGGACACTCTTTTGTGAAATGGTCACCTCCGCATAGCAGACATGGATATTTTTCTTTTCTTTTCCCTTTATCGTTATCATTGTTGGTTGGTTTTTGGTTGTCCTGTTGGTTTCCAAGTTTTTTATTTTTATTTTTACCTTTCTTTTTATTATTGCCAGAGGTTTGAATACTCTGAATAGAATTAACCTCAGCGGAAACCTTGGAAGTTGAAGGAGTAGGGGTGGAAGTCTGGGGTTGCTTGGCATATTTTGCTGCTGACGGGGACTGGATTGAACCAACAATCCCATCAACAGGGACTTCTACTTGTGGCTTTGCAGGATCGGTGCTTGGGAGAGGAGCTTGAGGAATCAAGTCATACAAAGTTCCGAACTGGGAATAGACAAAGTCTAGATACTGGGCTCGAGTAATGGCTTGCTCTTCAATAATGGCACCTCCCATAGCCACATATTGGGAAATCGGAGGCAACAAATATTTGATAAACCAATCAGCTAATAACTGATCCAGAATAGGAGCCTTAATAAGTCTTCTCTGCCTTCTCCACTCATGACTATGATCGGATATGTGGGTGGATGTGTTCTGTCGTAGAGAAGTTAAGAGATCAGTACATGTTTCATAAAAAATAGGAAGTTGAAAGTGTGTAAGGAATACGGTTTCCAATGAGCCAAAATCCATAAACGAGTGTTGCATAAGTTCAATATACCATTTCGTGGTTGTACTGGTCAAAGTTCACTGAAAGAGTCTTAAATAAATTGAATCATCCATAAGGGATTTTGAAGAACACCACAGATGGAATGTCATGAAATGGTTTTTGGGATCATCTCACGTCTTCCCATCAAACTTTGGAATGTCTGATGGTAACTTTATCAGAATGGGAGGCCATGAGGGGTTATGTTGGATGGGGTCATTAATCAACTTGGACAAATCAGGCAAGTCCAAAGTTGCTGGGAAAGGTAACTAAAGGTTATGTTGCACATACTGGTAATACTAATATGGCTTATAGTTACCAGTAGGACCGTAAGTAGACTGGTAGACTACTAGAAAATCCGCCCGCAGGGGGTTGATTTTTGGGATCAGGACCATTAGGACCATGAGGGCCTCCAGGAGGAGGACCACCAGGGTCTTTAGGATCACCAGGACCATTGGGACCACCAGGACCACCAAGACTACCAGGAGGCGGACCACCAGACCCTCCGGGGCCTCTAAGAGGTAAACCTCCAGAGCCGCCAGAACCACTAGGAGGAGGGAAAACATACATAATATGGGAGGTGGTGGGGTTGGTAGTTTGACCTAGGTTGTGTGGAGTTACTGTGCGATCTATAATCGGTTCAATGGATCTCATAGAATCGGCAAGTGAACGATATCCCGCAGGAACAGGTGTGGAATGTGATGGTGGTGTTCCCAATATGTCATCTATTTTCCTTTCAATCTCCTGTGAATGAAGAATGGCTGCATGGTATTTTCTACGTTCTTATTCATCTGGAGAAACTTCTTCAGAAAAGTTTAAACGGGTGCCAAATGAGGTAATGGCCTGTCCTATAGAGGTATCCCAAAATGGAGCATTGGAACCATAATCCGGACGGGTAGTATCATCAACATGACCTTCTTTGGGATAATGGAATGAAGTATTACCCGAAGAGGGTTCTTGGACCAAGGGAGATGAGTGTGAAGGATATGGTCCTCCACTTTCCACAACCACATTATCTCCCACTTGGGAGGTAGTAGCAGCTCCTTGGTCGATAACTTTCATTGGATTTTGTCCTAAACCAGGAATAAAATCGGGTGGCAAGCCCTGTACTCTTCTAGACTGTCTTAGCTCAGCCAGTTTGTATAGCTCCTATCTAACCTAGGGTCTCAAAAAATAGAAAACACACCAAAAAATTTCCCTACTCAAGCTATAGGTCAAGCAAGCAAACTTAAAATGACAAGAGGGGTTCAGATAGTCAGGTCTCTCACCAGGATTGTCAAGAAGGTGCCACTTGTGATATACCTCAAGGGTATGTGCATAGTAATTTCCTTGAATGTTGTTTTCGGTGTATGGCTCCAAACAAGACGACCAAAGGGCTTTCCTCAGATGGACAAGGTATCCTAGTGGGGTCTCCCGATATACGCAAGGTACGTGGGAGCTCAAATCAGTAGTAGTGATATCTAATGCATAACCGTACACAAGGATCCTTCCGATATACAATTGAGTATGTGAAGTACATTTCTATATACCTCAAGGGTACGTGAAAAGGTCATTCGATATACCGATGGTACGTGGAAGAACCGCGCGAGTCCCAGGATGTAATGCGGATGAGTAACGACAGCTCCTACACTTAACGATGCCCAAACACGTCTCTAACCTATCACTCAAATTGCTATGTAAATTTTAACCTGTAACTACCGTTAATTTTAAAGTGGACATTTAGGTGAATGCATGGAGTTTTGATAGAAAAAGTAAAACCATGCAATATGCATATGCAAATATTTCACTTTACCGTTCGATATGCCTACCTCTGGGAGGGAAAGAGAGTATTTTCTTTTGCTTCAAAACAAAAAATATTTCCAAACAATAATCTTGAACATAAAATCAAAGACAAGAAGCACTTTCCAAACTCATTTCTCTTTTCTGAGAGAAATCATAAGGGGAGTAGTCTCTTTTCTTAAAAGAAAAACAAGAAGCACACTATATGCATATGCAGTCTATTTTTCGATTTTTATTAAAGCATAGATAGTTCTAACTTAAAACTATATTATTTTTTATTTTGATGAGATAGTATAAATGCAGAAGAGACAAAAGAACATAGAGAACCTGAAAGCTTGTGAGGACAATCAGAGATCCAATGTCTTATGCTCACTAATGATAATGACCTAATCTCATTTAAAAAATTTCTTTTTTAAACAAGCAAAAAGAAGTCTTCTATGGGGACAAAAAATGAAATCAAGATGCTAATTAAAATTTTTTATTTTAGTCTATATAACAGAAATAAAAGAGAGCTCTCTAAAACCTAAGCATTCGAAAAAGAAATCATTTCACAAAGACAACTAGCAAGCACGGAAGAAAATGGACAATCAACAAGCCTAATATAGCTTTTGGATTCTTCAATCAAACAGATCTTTTGCCACAAAATTCCAAACCATAAGCATCAGATTCTAACACACAAGCCTGATAGTGTAGGGTTGAAAGCAAATCAACTCAAATTTTTTACAAAAACTGAAAAAAAGGTGGTCTTGAAACAAGGCCTACCTGGCACCGCGTTGGAGGGGTCTTGACAGAGCGGTTCTGGACGAGCACTGCTTATGGATAACAGGACTCAGGCGATGGCACCGTGTGCTGCTAACAGGGTTTAGGAGGTGGCACCGCTTCTCGCCAACAGCATAAGAGCGGTTCCTTATATAGATCCAAAACACAAAGGAGAATAACAGATCAAGTTAGAAAAAGATCAGATCAAGGTAAAAACTGATATATTTATAGTGAAAAAGAGCATAAAAAGTTGAAATACTTCAAATATGAACAGATCTGAAAGTTTCAAACCAAAATTCACTGAGTCAGATAGCATATATGACTAAAGAGAGATGGAGATGGAGCCTGAATTCGGACAAGAGTTCAAGAACTGAGGAAGATCAGATCAACTGATATATGTAATATCAAACCCCAGTGGAGTCACAAGATTTGTAACAAGGAATATTTCACCTTCTGCGGACAGAAGCTGTTCCTCTAGTATGAATGGTTCAGATCCAGAATAAATGAGCGAATGACAAAGGATGAAGACCTTGCCTGGATGTCGTAGACACCTGGAATGCTGCTTCGATAGTGAACCTGTGTACCTACAAATAGATCAAACATGCAAACACATCAAAGCTACCAGAAAATCATCTACTTATCCATGTTAGTGACTAAGGAATCTAACAACATGTACATGCGGAATCAAAACAACAGTAATGTGGGACGAAAATCAGCTTTGCATTAAGATGTATGGAGAAGTTTACAACCAATGAAGCCTTAGTGTCGTCAAGCATCTCCATAAGACAAACACTTCATCCCCATAAGCTCCAACTTTGCTCTCTATGCTCTCCAATGGATTGGGCCAAGTGGTCAATCCAACATCATAATAATACCTCTATAGTTCTCCCCCTCAACCATGGACATGATCTTGTATTTATCAGGCTCAATGGATAGGAATGGTTGAGAGATTTGTGGATGAGGTGGCCTCTAAGATCCTATGATGGGGGACCTCGAGCTCAACTGACCCACAATGATAGGGATAAGGGAGGACACGAGACTTATGATCTAGAAGCCTTGAGAAACTTCTCTTTTTCCCATTTTACCCAGGGTACCTCTTCTCTCCTCTTATGACAGAGCGGTTTAGATAAGAAACGCTTATGGACTAAAGGCTATAGGCGGTGGCGCCGCTTATGGTAAACAAGATGCAGGCAGTGTGAGAAAGGTACTGCTCATGGTTCACAGGGAAAGCGTGGTGCTAAGTATTTTCATGTAGTATAGACAAACAACATGGGGTTTCCACTCTAAGAGCTGGGATTAAGGGAAAACATGTAAGTCAAAGGTCTTATCACATGGTGGTGACAGGATCTGGGTATAACAAGGAGGTTCCTCCCTGAAAGAGGATTGATATTTATCTGTTCTATTCATATTTTAGGAATGGATTACTCTCCTATTGTCTATTTCTTCTATTTTTATGCTATATCTAGGATTTGGTTGCATAATGTTTGGTATCATAGCTCTCTCCTCGAGACTAGCTTATGTAAAACAAGTTATCGTGAAACTTTCGCTACAACATTTTTTCTACAAGGAATCCGAGATCGAGGTAAAAAAAACACTTCAAAAATAGGTCAAACTATCGACGGTAAAAAAATCAGATCCTGAGCCATTAGAGTTTCAGATGTAATTGCAGAGGAAGCGAGGGTTGTTTACTAGTCCTACAGCCAGTTGAAAACAGGTGTTCTTGGGAAAAAGGTCATATTCGAGGAATCCGAGATCCAAACGGAGTGATACTAGTTTCATATGAAATAGAATGGACCAGGTTATATGTGGTAGAATTTTCAGATATAGAAACAAAACATTGGACACGTGGAATGCAGTACAAGTTCTCTCTTCTGGATAGGCAAAAAATAAGAGGTTTTGGTATATTTGCAATGATTTTTTGTTGGCTCATCCAAATTAGGTCAGATATACGGCATTATAAATAGGAGAGATGAATGTGCTACATGATCAATTTTCATCCTTAGAGGTGTCACAATTCAAATTTTAATTCAGTTGCAAGTCGGCGCTAAAACAGCCTCCCAATCAGTTATTGAAAAGGTACGCCATTTTGCATTTGAATAACTTTTAGTAGAAGGATATATTTGTGGTAAACCATAGGGTGTGATATTGTTAAAAATGCCAAAAAAAGGAAGTGTAAAGAATAACACTCCACTCAAACCCCTAGAGGGTTCATCCCCAACCTACGAGGAAAGTGAAGACATTTATTTTAGAGTGTCCAAGTTGGAAGATATGATTAAAGAAAGTGTGAAAATTGATGACTTTGGTAAATTAGAAAAAAAGATGGCTACTAAAGAGGATATCAAACATAACTTTGTTCCTCAACAATCTACTTAAGACGAGGATAAGGAGGAACAAGATGACTTATTCCAATCACGTTTGGAGAAAATCGAAAAAAAAAATGGACAGTAGGAATTTGGACTCCTCAAAAGTTGATGATTCACTACAACATCATAGGTTCAATTCAGGTCCAAGAAACTACTTTATCCCCAATATTGACATGCAAAAGTTTGATGGCAAGGATCCAATCACATGGATTTTTCAGATGGAGCAATTCTTTGATCTACACCAAGTGCCCACTATGCAAAAGGTAACTATTGCATCATTGTATTTAGAACCTAATCAGTTTGTATGGTACCAATGGCTTTGTGACCGTAAAAACAAGTCTATTATCTCTTGGTCTATATTCACCGAAGAATTGATTACACATTATGGGGATATAAATAGCAACACCTTCTTCAGTCAATTGGTAAATCTCAAGCAAAAAGGTTCGGTTACAGATCACTTCAACCAATTTTAGCAGCTAAGTCTGAGAGTGAAGAATATTTCATAAGATAATTTGTTAGATCTCTTTATTGGAACCTTGAAAGATAACATTCAACATGAGGTGCGTCTCTTTGAACCATCATCGGTAGAGAAGGATTTCATGATGGAAAGGAAGGTTGAAAATAAAAATATGGGAATGAATACTAGAAAGGCCTTCTCCAAAACATATAGAGAAAATAATGTTCCCTCTTCTAAGCTACCACAAAGGTTGGCACCCCAACAATTGGATGAAAGACGAGAAAAAGGATTATGCTTTAATTGTGACAGCAAGTATAGTAAGGGACATAAGTGCAATGAGAAGAAGTTATTCTATGTAGATTGGGAAGAGGAAGAACCAAAAGAAGAGGAAGCAACTCGAGAAGAGGTAGCTTCAGAAGAAATAGAAGAGGATACTTCAGAAGAAATTGCTCCCACCATATCTTGTCATGCATTGGCTGGAATTAGCACTCCTCAAACTCTCAAGATAGAAGGATACCCCAAAAACAAGAAGGTAACAATGTTTATTGACTATGGTAGTACTCATAATTTCATTCACTATAAATTAGCCAAATTTCTTAATTGCTTTGTTTATCCAGCACCAGAATTTCAAGTAATGATTGCAGATGGAGGAACTATAACTTGCTCATGGAAAATCCATAATATCAATCTAGATATGGTGGAATATGTTTTGAATAGTCCAATTTTTTCTATCCCGATGGGTGGCGCTGAGGTTTTCTTGGGTGTCCAATGGTTACAATCATTGGGAACAATGGCTTTTAATTTTCAAAAAAATTTCATGAAATTTTCATGGGAACGTAAAGAATATGAGTTAAATGGTATCACATGAAAACCAAGCAAGGTGATAAGCTCTAATGGTATGACAAAGTTATTAAAAGAGGGACATCAAGGTATAGTTTCACAATTATGCTCATTAGATGTTCAAACCTCAAAAGTCCCTATCTCCCTAGATCTATAAAGGGTCATTAATAAGAATTCCAAGATATTTGAAGATATTCCCAAAGGTCTTCCACCTATTCATGATCTTGATCATGCTATCCACTTAATTCTAGGCAGCGTTCCTCCTAACATTAGACTTTATTGATATCCCTATATCCAAAAGACTGAAATTGAGCTTATGGTGGATGAAATGTTAGAGGCTGGCATAATTAGGCCTAGCCAAAGTTCTTACTATGCACCAGTGGTAATGGTACACAAGAAAGATGGATCATGGTGTATGTGTCCTAATTATAGAGAGCTCAACAATATCACCATTAAATATAAGTTTCCCATTCCCTTCATTAATGAATTGTTAGATGAATTACATGGACTAGTTGTTTTCTCAAAGTTAGATCTTCATTCCGGGTAGCATCAGATTCGAATGAAGGATGAAGAAATCCCCAAAACAACATTCAGAACTCATGCAGGTCACTATGAATTTTTGGTCATGCCATTTGGTATAACAAATGCACCTTCCACATTTCAAGGTTTGATGAATTCTATTTTCAAGCCTTTCCTTAGAAAATTTGTTCTAGTATTCTTTGATGATATACTAATCTATAGCAAATATTGGGAAGAACATATTCAACATGTTGACAAGGTACTACAACTACTAAAGGAGAACGAATTGTATGCAAAACCCTCAAAATGTTTCTTTGGGAGAAAGGAGGTAGAGTATTTGGATCATATTGTGTCTCATGAAGGTGTCAAGGTAGGCCCTAAAAAAATTAAATACATGATGGATTGGCCAATTCCCAAAACCCTAAAGAATCTTTGAGGATTCTTAGGTCTGACAGGGTACTACCGCAAGTTTGTTTGGAAATATGAAATAATAGAAGCTCCTCTAACATCGTTACTGAAGAAAGATGCATTTTATTAGAATCCAGAGGCAACTCAATCCTTTCAACAACTCAAAGAGGCCATGTGTAAAGCTCTTGTTTTGGCGATACCAGACTTCACAAAAACCTTTATTGTTGAATGTGATGCTTCATGAAATGGAATTGGAGATGTACTAATGCAAGAAATAAAACCCTATTGCCTTCACTGGTCATTCTTCTTTGCAACGTTATATACTGCTCTCTTCTTTCTTCCCTTGTTTTCTGCCTCTTTTGTCTTTCTAACTTCTACAAGTTTGACGTACCTTTATGTGTCACTGTCTATTTGATTTCCTTTTTAGGTCGAATTTTCATTACTGGTGGTGGCATTTTCTTCAGTTGTCTAGAATCCTTTTTACTCTACCCCGACACTTGACCGTCTACCCCCCCATAGCCTACTCGATGCTTTAGAAAGCTCGGATAGTTCTGTTTATTTCCTTAGGAAGTACTCCCACTCCCTTTTAGGAATAAATGTTTCCCACTTCTTCTATTTCTCCGCCCAATTGGAATTTGGTGGCAGTTTGTGTAGTGATGGACGAGGCTCTACAATATGGCCCGCTCCCTTATTGATTAGGAATTTTAACAAAAGGGTCAGTAAA
This sequence comes from Pseudotsuga menziesii, assembly GCA_001517045.1. Lineage (NCBI taxonomy): Eukaryota > Viridiplantae > Streptophyta > Pinopsida > Pinales > Pinaceae > Pseudotsuga > Pseudotsuga menziesii. The sequence goes on from LPNX010225498.1 coordinate 159,092, forward strand.
GAGCAAAGAAACTGCTCAGTGAGGTCTGTATAAAACCTTTTCTCAATGATTTCAACCAAAACTCTTTCCTCCATAGCTTGTTCTTCACAGAATTCATCTGTGATCTTTTCAAACCACTAGGATAGGTTTGTTCGTCCACCTCGAATCAGTTTTTCCAGTAATTCTTGGTCTTTAGCTGCTTCCGGATTTTTCATCCAGAAGTTTTTTCAAAAGATGAGGTACTGAATCTACAAACTTCTCATGTGTTTGAGTGAAGATTTTCTCCTTCTCTTGAGCAATGGTCAATCTGTTTCTCCTTGCATAGTTCTACAAATAATTTGTTATATTACGCTCCCACCTATTGATGAATATGTAACTTCGGAATGTATTCACTTGTATATATTATGTATTGTAACTCGATGTTTATTCCGGGTTTTATTTGTGTCATGTCATGCCCCGATGTTCCTATCGGGAAGATCTATAATGTAAACAAGTCATGTCAAGTTATTGTGGTAACCCTCCTATTGTCTAAGGGTTAAAGTTCCTACAGTTCCGGGGCACTAGGGTTATTAGACTCTCCTAGAGAGGTCGTCCCTAGTAGGGTTTAGTCATGTTGGGATTTAGTATAAATAGAGAGCTAGCCTCTCTATTTAGCACGGATCTCATCGACACTCAGTTGTAGTGCATAACTGAGGAAGAGAAAGACACTAGGGAAAGAAAGAAAGAGGTTACTGCTGTCGGGAAATCATCTTAGTATTTTGGGGGTTTTACTTTTGGTGCTGATTCTATCTCTGAGGAAGTTGCGGGGTTTTCTCCATTTATGCTTTCCCTGAGGAAAAAAATTGTGTTCATTGTCTCTTGTGTTTGATTGTTGTACTTGTTGTTCTCTCATTTAAATATCCTAACATAATGATAGCTTGATTGATAAAACTAACATGGTATTAGAGCTAACTTGAGAAGAAGACATTGTGTAGCTGCGAGAACTAGGGCTTCCTACTTTGTGGATATCTCTCCACAGATTTTCATCAAAATAAGGTTTGAATAACTCTCCTCCCTAGGGCGCATCTTTCTGTCAAAGCAGAATCCAATTCTAAGGTTTTTCAATTTTGGACCCGACACTATTGCAAAAAATTAGGGATTTTCACAGAAGAGGAATTTTTCAGTGAGCCTAGGCCTGTATTGATCTCCTCCCAAAAATCGAAGTTAGGGATCAAATTCAAAGCATTTAGTTGGACAGAACTCCGGAAAATAAAAACCTTAATCTGCTCCTGAACCAGCACTGCAAGATTTCATCTCCAAATCTAGATCCGACATCTTGACCTGGTAAGATCTAAATCTTTTGTATTTCCATTTGAGGTTCTCAGTTAATATGTCTCATCATACCAAGCTTGATGAAAAGCTTGAGGGAGCTGACAACTTTCAATCCTGGAAGTATAGGATCTCCTTGGTCCTGGAAGAAAATGAGTTCGACTCCTATATCAATGAGGAGGTTCTAGTTCCAGAGGGAGATGAGGCAAAGGCCTTACATATGAATAAGTTGGTTATGGAAAAGAGGATCATTACTGATTATATCAATGATCACCTCATACCACAGGTGTCCTCCCTCAAGACACCTAAGGCTATGTTTGATGCCCTAACCAAATTGTTTGAAGGGAAGAACATAAACCGGAAGATGACTCTAAGAAACCAACTGAAGAATGTAAAGATCTAGAATGCTGAGACCATCCAGTCTTACTTTACAAGGGTCTCTCAGATCAAGGAACAACTAGAAGCAATAGATGAAGAAGTGGAAAATGCAGAGATTGTGATGACCACCTTGAATGGTCTCCCTAGATCATGGGACTCCTTTATTCAAGGGATATGTGCTAGAAAGAAGTTAGTCAATTTTATCATACTATGAAAAGAATGCTCTTAAGAAGAAGCTCGGATAACAGCTCGAGAAGAAATGATGGGAAGTTAAGATCAAGCTCTCACAGTCCACTCCAAGAAAACCAAAATAAGTTCTCATCACTCCAGAGGTAAACATTTCTCTAAAAATATCTCTAGAAAAGACATGTCTAGAATCAGATGTTATACATGTGATGAATTAGGACACTTTGCAAGAGATTGTCCTAAAAGACAAAATAAGAAAAAGAGCAACAAGAGAAGACATCATGCTCATGCTGCAGAGGATGATGAACCATCAAAGAAAAGAACCAGTAATGAAAGTGAAGACTCTTCTAGTGAAGAAGAATATGTCTTGATTTATGCTCTCACGGGAAACATCACACATGGAAGTAATGATTGGCTTATAGACAGTGGGGATTCCAAACATATGACGGGATTCAAAGAGTCCTTTGTAAAACTTTCAGGACATGAATCACCTCACAAGGTGAAACTTGGAGATGACTACCAATATCCAATAAAAGGTAGTGGGGAATCCTCCTATAAACTAGACTCTAGAAAGTCTATGAAGATGCAAGATGTATTGTTTGTACTAGGTCTCAAGAAGAACCTTCTCTCCATATCTGCATTAGATGCAAAAGGCATGAGGGTTGCATTTATAGATGGTCAAGTCATCATGTGGCCAAAAGGAAAGACTACAGATGATGCGGTAGTGATTGGAGAACAAGAAGGAGGATTGTACAAATTAAAGGGCCATCTAGAATAAGCTTTGGTCGATGACACAGTTGATCTAAATGAACTTTGGCATAGAATTCTTGCACATGTGCATTACAGAGCACTACCATTGGTAAGCAAAGCTATTGAAGGTCTTCTAGAAATACAAGAAAAACATGATGGGGTCTGCAAAGGATGTGCGAAAGGAAAGAATACAAAGAAGACATTTCCAAGTAGCGAAAGCAAAGCAAAAGGAATCTTGGAAATCATCCACTCCGATGTATGCGGTCCTATCACTAGTAGAAAATGAGAAATTAATGACTAAAATCAGGCTATAAACGACTATTTTTTAGTCGGTGACTAATAGTAGCAAATTACCACTATCTTATAGCTATTCCTATTTCACTAGTCATTAATAGCTTGACTTAGTAGTCATTGATAGACAATGATTTATTCATTGATAGACAATGCTTTAGTCATTGATAGTCAATGATTTAGTCGCTGATTTAGTCACTGATTGCAACCATTAATGACCAAATATACGACTAAATAAACTACTAGATATTAACATATTAATGGCTAAGCTAAATACGACTAAGATACGGGAAATTAGCTACTAATAGTCGTATATATGTGAATTTAGTCATTTTTGTAGTCACAAATTTATGATAGGGCACGGAGGAATCGAACCACCAACCTCCTGCCTATAACTAGGAAGGCGCTCTACCATTGAGATAGAACCCTTTAAGAAGTTGTTCTTGCTCGACAACGATGATATTCAAACAAATTTATGATAGATATCAATCTACAAACTACATAATTATTACTATTACAACTTACCAGTAACTAGTATTTATGATAAACTAATTCCTGAGAGCTATGTACAATTTTCCCTGTAACTAAAGCTAATAAAAATTTAACCAATCACCAAGTGTCACCCACTGCCGGAATTTCAAAAATCACATCACTTGAATAGTTACACGAAGATCAGACAACTTATCAAATGATAGGATTCAACTTTCCTATATAAAATGACCAAATTTGCTGATGAAATAAATGGTCCGATATCATGTTTGTAATCAACAATATTTTTTATCCATAAGCACAATACATCCATCATCCTACCCTTGTATTCCGTTGATTTTGTTTTCCTTGTTAGCTATTTGTACATATTGACTTTTACAGTTTTCTTGAACAGACCTTATAGGTGCTTTGTGGTTTCCTTGGAAACTTCATGTAAAGGAAGGTAGTTAACATTATTTCGGTAGGGAATCCATGCTTTAACCAGTACATTTCCAAGTCTGCACAAATTAAAGTCTATGGTTTTGAAAATGAGATGAGCATAATCATAACAGATATAGGTTCCATCTATGGAATGTCTTAACGAAAGTCTATCTAAGGAACTACTCTATAAAATAGTTTAATTTAGTTTAGATTCTCACAATATATTCATTTGAAAACATCGCTAAGGGAATTCATATCAAAGTTGTCAGGAGAATTGACTGTTTGGAGTTCATGCCTGGCACAAATCTCTCAGATTAATGCAATTCCCATATCCATGTCCATAATAGGCTAGTCCATAATGAGGTGAAGATCCATATGTATCTTCAGTCTCCAAGTTCATTACAACTTGGCGCCTATAAATACACAGTCTTGAGGATGCTATTTTCTCCTTTTCTCATCATTTTTCTATGTGTTTGGATCACTTTTGTAACAAATAGCAGAGATGAAGATGTAGATGGACTGCCTATAAAATATCAAGTTACAGGCCTCAGCCAATAGGAAAGTACCTTATCCTCTATTACTTTGGTAACAAATAGCAAGGAGGAAAATGTAGCTTGACTACGAAAAATATATTAACTTACAGGCCTCAACCAATCAAAAGTACCTAATCCTCACTGATGCAACAACAATTCAAAGCTCCAACACCAATAGAGAAAATTCTTCAATAAGTAAGGAAATAGATTAGATTGTTTAATGGTTAAAAAGTTTTAATTTCAAATAGGCTGTAAAAATTCCTATGCCATAGAGCACATGCACAAAACATATAGACCTGAAATCTAACTGTGCAATTTTTCTGACAATGAACACCAGAGGCTATCTTTAGTAGAGAAGCTTGGTTTTTATGTTTATAAGTTAATTCACATTGTGGTCAAACTTGTAGGAAACAACACTACAGCACATCAATATTAGTTCGATTCCCATGGAATAACATCAATGAGTACAACACAACATAGGAGGCCCCAAAATCATGGACAAACACAATTGAACTTCAAAATCATTCCTTGTGAGCTATTTGTACATATTGACTTTTAGAATTTTCTTGAACAGACCATATAGGTGCTTTGTGGCTTCCTTAGAAGCTTCATGTAAAGGAAGGTAGTTAATAGTATTTCAGTAGGGAATCCATGCTTTAACCAGTACATTTCCAAGTCTACACAAATTAAAGTCTATGCTTTTGAAAATGAGATGAGCATAATCATAACAGATACAGGTTCCATCTATGGAATGTCTTAACAAAAGTATATCTAAGTAACTACTCTAGAAAACAGTTTAATTTAGTTTAGATTCTCACAATATATTCATTTGAAAACATCGCTAAGGGAATTCATATTCAAATTTGTCAGGAGAATTGACTGTTTGGAGTTCATGCTTGGCACAAATCTCTCAGATTAATGCAATTCCCATATCCATGTCCATACTAGGCTAGCCCATAATGAGGTGAAGATCCATATTTATCTTCAGTCTCCAAGTTCATTACAACTTGGCGATTATAAATACGCAGTCTTGAGGATGCTATTTTCTCCTTTTCTCATCATTTTGTTGTGTGTTTGGATCACTTTTGTAACAAATAGCAAAGATGAAGATGTAGATGGACTGCCTATAAAATATCAAGTTACAGGCCTCAACCAATCACAAAGTACCTAATCCTCTATTACTTTGGTAACAAATAGCAAGGAGGAAAATGTAGCTTGACTACCAAAAATATATTAAGTTACAGGCCTCGACCAATCAAAAATACCTAATCCTCACTGATGCAACAACAATTCAAAGCTCCAACACCAATAGAGAAAATTCTTCAATAAGTAAGGCAACAGATTAGATTGTTTAATGGTTAAAAGGTTTTAATTTCAAATAGGCTGTAAAAAGTCCAATTACATAGAGCACATGCACAAAACATATGAAGTATTATATATGTCCACAGATATTCCATTCTTCAAAAATAACTACACGATAATGATACAAAAGGTGCTTTCTATGTTATGGAAAAAATATGTGACCTGGGCAGCATGATTCTGAATAGTGTCTAGTATATATTTCTCATGACAAGCTTCAAAATGGCGTCTTGCTCCACTGATCATGGCCATTTTTCTCGACACATTTCTCGGTGCTTCTTTATCTTCCCCCAACAATGTCTGCATAAAAACATTTAATTGGAGAACATGAATTTTGTCTCCGACTCATAGCACATCTAAAACACCAATCATCACAGTGCAGCAACCCAGGAAAATATTGAAAAAATTGCAGCAAGTTATGCACACCATTATGATATTTCATTCACACAAACAACAATCCAGAATATATCTTACCAATTGAACTTCAAGGCATAAAATAAGTTCTTAGGTATATCAAAGAAATGACCTGAAGCAAGTGCCATATCTTCTGAATGCTAACAGACTTTGGGCCAGACGTCTCACTGGCTAATGACTCATAAGCACCTTTGAAATTTGTTGTAACCTAAAAAAAACTTAAGTTAAGGAACAAACTTCAAAAATCAAATCCCAAAGTACAAGACCAATTTCCATGCCAATATATTTTACACTTTTAAATATCACTTCATTACTAAGACATGCTTAGAGTTCATAAACATACCAATAAAGATAATCGCAACATCAAGGACATAAAACAGAGACATGATAATCCGTATAGTTACCTCTCCTTCTCTATAGCATTCAATATATTAAAATATACATGCAACAATAAAAGCAAGCCTAAACCTGATTTAAATACACATTAGTCAATTTAAATTTTGAACATTTTAAGAACCTTGAGGATGAAACACAGAAAAAGTTTACAGAAATAAAATTTATTGATAGAACTCCCTCAAATATTCAGCTCAGTGAGTTTCAAATCGATAAACTTTAGGGAAATAAGTGACAGTAAACAAAGAGGAATGTTGCAGCAGTTTGACCTGTCAAAAAGCCCATACATGAAGGATGTAACCCTTTTGAAATCTCCTAGTAGAATTCAGCATTAAAGGATTCAACATCTATGAAAATTAAGTATTGCCACATCCAAAGATAACTAACAGTTGAGTCACCTTGAAGGGTAGTCCACCATCCACGTTCCCTTACAGAATTAAGGTTCCTCAACATGTCTGCATATGTTGAAGCCTTCCTTTATAAGAGTGGCTTTTCAGTGGAAGTCACCAACTACATACTTTGTGGGCCCTCTAACAGATGGGAGCTTGTTGTAACTGAGGAACTTCAAGCACTATGACTTATACCAGAAGATGTGCTACTACCATTTTGTTTAGGGGTCACTGGCAGACGACTTAGATTGTGTAAAAAATCTCGCTTCTCTTTTTTCCATTCATCCTATTCATCAATTAAACAAGTTAAAAACTGCCAGAAAACCCATTGACCAAAAAGACAAAAAAACAAAAGTGTTTTCAAAATAAGAGACATATTGAACATCAGAAGAGTGACAAACTAGCTATTTTAACCACATCACCACCAAAGTAAGGAGTTTGTCTGAAAAGGGAATACTAGTTTATTCATAAATACAACTGCTAAACTAGGTCATTAAATTTTATTGTGCCTTGATAACCACTTGAATATGTACCAATATTGCTTATCGAAATTTAAAATAGATAGAAAAGCATTACCAATTATTTATAGTATTGCCATGGATATTACACTTTAACCAATAATACTGTAATGACATAGACCAAAACCTTTCTCTTCCAGTACATTCAAAACATTGATCGGACTGGTGACACAAAGATCTTTCTCTTACAAATCGCACTCAGTACAATCCAACATGCAATGCATCAGTGGCAGCAGAGTTGAGGCAAAAAAATGGCACACATGCCTGCCTCTGAACCTGGCGACAACAAAAGTTGAGAGAAAAAGTGGCATAGATACCTGCCACTAAAACTTCCCACCGTGCGTAATTTTGGCATGTTTATGTTGAAGGTGAGCACCATTCTCATCACCGATTACGTGCTTGCCACTGAACTTGGTGACCTTGTATAATTTAGGCATGATTATGTTGAAGGCAAGCACAACTCTCATTGCCAATTTCATTTGCAATGCATGGGGTGACAACCTTTCCATCTAGAAACCATCTTGGTCAGTTCTCAACCAACTCATGCACAAAGCCATATATCTTCTCTATTGTTACATTTGACATCACAATAACATGGGCAATGTTTCCCTAGAAAGAAAGCTTCCATTTGCGGACAAAAGTTTCATCCTGTGGTCTCTCAAATACAACAGTGCTGCTCAGTTTGTTTAGCATTGCACTAATCCCAGTAGACAAAAAATTGGTCTTTCAAGTAATGTGCATTTCTAAGGAATTTCTGAACCTCTTTTTGGAACCCTCGATAACCTTTCCGGTTCAAGGTGTACCAAATAAATATGGGAGCATGCCCATTGCGACTTCCCATAATTATTGCATCCCTAGAAGCTAAATATTCCACATCCCTTGAAAGGGCATTTATGTGCTCAATCCTTGTTATTTGCACACCACATGGCATGGGACAACCAAAAAAATTATGCCTAGACACACTCACACTTCCTATTGGTTTCTTAAAGCTCACCTTTGGTGCCTGTGATACAAAAACGGTAAGAATAATGAGAAAAATATTTCATTTTTGCATACTCTGTACAGTTAATGAGGTTGCACTCATCATTCACAAAGGATAAATACAACATGTATCCTAGCCAAATAAAACTTTCAGGCAAAATGATCCATGATTTAGTGTCTTACCCACTTCACAAAGGGCATCATTAGGCCAAATAAAGCCCCATCACAATGGATATAAAAATGGTCTTGCGTAAATCCCGTTTCTTCAAGAGTCTGAATTATCATATCCAAATCATCTACAGCTCCCTTAACCGTGGTTCATGTAGTTAATGGAGCAACAACTGAGATTTCAAACATTTACTAATTTTAAGAAAAAATAATTGGACAAGTAAAACTAAATATACTCCAAATTCAGCCAATTCTGAAAGAACTTGCCAAAGATGCACACACAACATATGGAGTTTGACCTAGAACTAACCTACTTTATGAAACCTTACTTCCATGGTTATAATGGTTTACATTCACTCTGTTTGCATTGAAAAGTAAACAATGAAACTTACCAATATTAACATTAACAATAGCAGGCTCATCCTTCTTTTTAAGCAGCCTCTGTCTGAAATCCAATTAATCAATCTTGCCTGAAATTAGTGTATCCACCTTTTCCGATTTCATTTTGTATGCACATATCAATCTATAAATATAATAAAAATGTGAGTTATAGCATCACACATTGTTTAATACAAATGTATGCACATCTCGAAATTTGGATTCACATTCACAAATATGTGTAAGGATTAAGTATGATCCCTCTAGTCTTGTGCATTAAGATGTGCATATAAATGCAAGAAACAAATAAGAGGTCCATTTAAGAATAAGAGAAACAACATTTTCCATTTGGTTCAATCTTTTTGTCCATGCCTGTGAATGCTGAAGGTGTTTCTCTCTATCAATTCAAGCAAGTATGATTATAAGTCATCCAGGAGTTCCTTTATGTGCCTAGTTAGTGAGAAAACCACCAGGGCTAAAAGTTTCCAGTAATAAGCTGCGGCATATAATTGATAAGAAAATGTAAATTAATTACTGATATTCCAACTTCTAAGATAAAAGGGTTGCCTGTAATTAGATAGATTCTTGATTTTCTATGGTTATTTTTTCGATTCTTACTCTTACAGGTCTATGTTGTATAGTGTCTAGCAGCATACAGCATGCCAATAAAGGATAAGAAAGCAATGCACTGAGCAAGGAAGCACAAATACCCATGTAATGGTTACAACAGTGACAAGAATGGAGTTTATGTTACATGTCCTCCTAAGATGGGAACATTGTTATAGGAATACAATAAATATTTTATATAAAGATAAAGTATTCTTCATATCCCGATAATGATGCAGTACATAGTACAAAGCTGTGGCCACAGTTGAAAAAACATAGCTTGCACAAGTACAATGGAATCCACAAGTTCAAATCTCAGTCCACACAGAAAAATTCAACTGTGTTTTTTTCTCTTTTTGAGTTTTACTTCTATTTGTGGGTATGGTTGGTCATAACAATTCAGAACAATCCCCAGCAAAAGGGCCATTACTGGGAAGGTCCTAGAAGTACCAGGGCACATACTGTAGCAGTTTGCGTAAAATGGGGCCCTTTAGGGATCACTCTTCTAGAAAAACTACGCTACAGTTACCCAAACCCAGGTAAACGACATATTGCAGTAAGAACTGTAAAGAAAATACAGTATCCTTCATATTTCCATAATGTTACATCACACAATACAAAAACATGGCTGCAGTTGAACAATCAGACCTTGCACAAGGAAAATGCAATCCACAAGTTAAAATTTCCGTCCACTCAGGGAAAAACTCAAGTGTCTTTTTTTTCCTTTTAACTGTTGATTCTTTATGGGGGTATGGGTGGAAATCCCCAATAAAAACATTTCTTAATGAAAGGGTTATGAATGTGGAATTCCTAGATGTCCTCAGGAACATACTGTAGCAGTTTGTGTAAAAATGGAAGTGTATCCCTTTTCTAAAGAACCCACCCTATAAGTAAATAAACACAAGTAACGATGGTATTCAAATAAGAACTGTAAAGACATAAAGCAGGCCTTGCCCTTTCGTATAGTGCTTGCATTGCTTCTTAAAAATCCTACAACAATTTGAATAAAGAACATGCAAATATAACGTTTGCAGTTTGATCTTAGAGGGGATTTTAGCCATCATTTCTTGCTGGTACCAAAATTGGTGACAAAGGGGAAGGACACTTACCTTATGAACTATATTTTCATGCATGTTGATGCAATTGCATAGGAAATTGATACTAATGGTTGTTGGGTTTGTTAGAAGAGAAAAGTTAGCCTATAGTTGAGAATCCCTAAAGTCCCAATAGTGAGATTCCCTGGCTGGCTAATGCTGAAACACTGAAAGGAATTGGGATAACTTGAGGGACCCACTTGCATAGAAGCGTATCCCATTCTTAGTGTTATGCACAGTGAGGGGGGAGTGTGTTGTTTGATAGGGATAGTAGTAGAGAGTGTTTTGGCACCAAAGAGTTTTCTGAGTTGTGGGTTGAGAAAAACACCCTAGGATCTTCACCATTATGGAATGATAGCCTCAACTTGAATGCGTCCTTTGCCATAAAAAGATTTAAGTGTGATAGATTTCCCCAAGGTTAGGAGGACTGTCCTTCATTTGCAACCAGTTGAAGTAATAATTCCATAAAGATAAGTGTTTTGAATGTCTTGAAATGCCATGTTTTATAGTTTTGTTATGCATTTGATTATTTTCAAAATTGTCACTTGTGTGTGTGTGAAATTAAATTATCATAATTATGGATGTATGCATGGTAGATCTTCATCCATGTTCTAATATTGAAAAATAAATAATTAAGGTTGTTGTAGTTTCCTTTTGCTATTAGTATCTACACTTAACTATTAAAAATGATATTGGTATCAGATGACAAATTCTACTGTAGAATTAAGGTACGACATAGGCTTTACAATGGGAAAAGGTTATTGGGTACATGGCAAGAATAGTTTGTTTATGATCCTATTATTTATGAATCGGTCCTATGTTCTCAATCATAATCTACCTATGTGAGAAACCTCTATAACAACTCTTTAAAATAGATAACCCAAACTTACTACCTAGTACCTAATACTATACAATGACTAACATAAGTCCAATCCATCATTCGACTATGATGTATTATTCTAATCATATTTCCTACATCCCCCTTAGTACAGACATAGTCCAAGATATGGTAGAGAGAAGCTTTTTGCAGTTGAAAATAGCGTCTATATCTGTGGTAGGTAGGCTGAAATTTTTATCCAACATTGACTCTCATTCGGTTGTAGAGTCAATGGTCAAACATGTTAACATATATGCCTTTTTTTGTTAGGTTGTTTGAAATGGTTAACATAGAAAACATAAACATATGCTTGTTTTCAAGCAAACATGGTTGTGAGTCTGAATCTGAAACAACAAGGGCTGCAAAATGCATTTTGTATTGAATTGGAGCCTTCAAGGAAAAAAACTAATTTTGGTATATATCCACATGAAAATCCTTTCTAGAAACATAGATATGCAGGAAATATCTCTAACCAATGGCAAAGTCAGCATAGGACCCAGCTCATATATAGTATATGACGTTTGACTCCAATCATTTTGCAATATGCAATTATTATAACATGTGTACATACCAAAAAGTCATGAGTTCTTTCTACATATCCAAAAAATTGCATGGGAAGGGAAGAAGTTACCATTGGCATAATGATAAAAAACTCCAGAGATCTTACAATGCACTAATGCACCTCCTAGATCCTCTGCAGATATTTCTTCTCCAGTTGCAACCTACCACAAGTATTACTCTTTAGGATGAACATAAGTTAAAACCCAATAGAAATGACTCACATTAGAAGACTTGATAAATCAGATAATTCTTGTAAAACAGCAAACGTGAACATCAGATGATATAGTCAATTTAGACAAACCTTGACAAGAGGAGGTCCAGCTAAAAAAATAGTGCCATTGCCTTTGACAAGAACACTTGCATCTGCCATTGCAGGAATATAATCTCCTCCAGCTGTGCAAGAACCTAATACCAAAGCAATCTTTGGAATTCCTGCAGCTGACATCAGTGACTGATTGTAAAATATTCTTCCAAAATTCTCTCTGTCAAGAAAGACTTATGCCTGTCTTGGAAGATTAGCACCACCACTATCAACAAGATATATGCAAGGTAGATTGCACTGTGCAACAATTTCTTGTGCACAAAGATGCTTCTTAATAGTAATAGGATAATAAGTCTCACCTTTGACAGTAGGGTCATTGGCTACAAACAAACACAACTGTCTATTAACTGGCCCTATTCCTATCACAATTCCTCCAGAGGGTAAGGGCTCCTCATACAACTCATGTCCTGCAAGCTTTATAATGTGATTGTGTTAGAAATGGAACCTTTTCCTTCAAACCCAAGTTTCTTTGAACTGATTACAAAATTTTTGAAACAAAATGACAACTATCCAACAAACCAATGAACCTAGCATCAAATCTTCTTGACATGAAACTTCTTGAAAATAATGTGTTTGTGCTCTATATCAAAATCCTTCAAAATTCCATAAAACAAAACTAGTCTAGAAGAGAAATGCCCATACTCAATGATGGCTTCAATGTGAAAATCTGATTAACAGACAATGACCTAGCAACAGAAGAAAGAAAGTCCAAAGGATTTCAAATATGCACTTTCCATTCAGGCGGTTGTATAGACAATTAAATCCAACAGTTGTGAAACTTATGAAGGCCAAGAACTAAGGGATTTCAACTAAAGTTTTCCCTCTCTTAAGGATTGGTCTCTCCAAGACAGGAATGTCTTAATAGTTTCCCAAGCTTACAAAATACTCTAGGCACTGAAAGCCATTTTGATATCAAAAGTTTCACAAGCTTACAAAATACTCTGGTGAATCTCAAGGTTGAATTGAGCCTGTCACACCTTGCCATGCTTTTTTAAACTTTATACATAACATACAGTTGGTTATCACAATCACAAGCTTGTCTCTAATATAGGGAACTTTTATACAAATGAAATTTGGAAGCTGCTAAAATAATTTGTTGTCTATAAACATGCCATATTTTAAATTTTTAATACTTTAGTTATTGTCATATTTCACATTGAATCCATGATACATGCACATCAAAATTTCAAATTTATAACTTATAACAAAATGAATTACTTTTATTCCAATTCTAAATAAAAATAAATAAACACTAAATAGTAGATACTGAAATATGAAATAGTAAATTAAAATTACTCAAAAATAGTAGAGTGACAAGTCAAAGGCATGGTCATCAGTGTTTAGGGTCAAAATTTAATACTGAATTAACAATGGACTGTGAATTCTAAAAGTAGCTAAACTAAATCAACATCAATTGAGCATCAAGGAGTCAATGCCATTGACTGATCCTCTACATCCATATGCTGTACGAAGGTATTAGGCCATTAATGTTAGTGACAATATCTAAGTTAGAGTCACTCATGATTAACCAAGGAAACTTGTGGCTCACTCTCATCTGAAAGTCAAATGCTAAATGACTTGTAAATGTAAAGTATGAAAGATGTAGCTAAAGGTGAGTTAAGTTTAGTAGTTTACTATTTTTTTTGTTTTTTATTAACATTATTTTAAGTTTTTATGGTTTTTGGAAAACAAATTGAGTGGAGGGAGGATGGTGCCTAGGTGTCCCTCTTTTTGTCAGCATGTACCCACAAGCTCCTCCTTTTGGTGGCATGCATCTCACTTTCCTTGAGGGGGGTTCCCACAAGCCCCCTCTGCCCCCTCTCTTTTGTGAAATTCTTTCTGTAACTTGACGGAATGTTTCAAAGTGTGTTTTGTTGAGTTAATAAAAAAAAGTCCAAGGGTGGTGTAGGGAAGCATTGTCACTAGGCACCCACCCGACCCTACAAGATGTGTCCCGATGTATCACTAATGGGAAGCGTGAATCAAGGATACTTTGTCATATGTTGGTAGGATGTTATGATTATTCTCGTATTCAATATGGCAATGGTTAATCACATTCATCCTTATGATTCAAATTTGAACTCCAATATATAAACAGGGAACATTAGCATTTCTTTCCCAAGATACATGCTGGGAGAATGCAAAACAGAGGAGTTTAATTAATGAATCTTAAAGGATTTGGAGTCCAACAAATTGTGAGGCAATGATTATAGGATGTGAAGTATAAGATGAGGCAAGATAAATTTATTATAAAAAGAAAAGTCCATTCTATGGTGTGGCGTTTCTTTTGGGCATATTCTCAGAAGGAAATCATGGTTGTCAGTAACCAGGATTGATATTTGGGGATTGGGAACCAAGAAATCCAGGCATTTGAAAATTTATCGAAAACAGTTGTTTATGTGCCATAAAAAATTATCAAGAATTGAGATCTTTTTGGCATCAGTTTTAAACTTTAAATTGTAACCATATGCATGCCTAAGCTAATGAAGTTACCGAGTTGATTCATCTAAAGAATAGTATTTGTGTCAGTGCAGATGTTAAAAATTTGTTGGTTCTTCCAAATGAAAATGTTGTGGTTTATGTAATTTTCCATGAATGAGGGGAAAATATTTATTAGAAGTTATTATATTTTAGTCTTTTTACATTTGGCTTTAGGCATACGTGTACATGACACTTGGTATCATAGTTTGTTGTTTTTGTAAATTGAATATTCTTTATGACGTCATTCTTTACAGCTATCAGCATTCTATAGTTCCGAGCACATACTAAGAAATGTCATGGTTATAATAAAAAATTATTATGTCAATGTGGAATAATTGTGTTTTTTGTCTTATGCTTTTCAGTGGAATGCTTTGTATGTTGAGAACATGCTTAGAGTGGAGAGCAGTGCTGTCGGGGAAATTATTGTTAGTAGAATACTTATGGCAGTGGTGGACAAGCTTATTGAAATTGATGCAAGTAACTGGGCATATTCAACAGAAAACCAATGTGCATCATTGATATTTCTCATTTCTAAAATTTTGGTTTTTAAATGAAATTCTAAATTTTTGGACCATTTGTGTTATAAGGTTGTCTAGACTCTAAATGCCCTTCTTATTTATTTGAAATCTAGGTTGAAATAAAATGGGAACACATTTTACATGAAGACTCAAGCAAGGTGTACATATTTGACATGGAAATGGAAGATGATGAAGAAAATGAAAAACCTCGGAAACCCGGTAGTGAGGTATAACTTGTATAGTGTTTCCTTGAAATAGATTTGATTTACATTAACTGGCATGCATGTTCCAGGACAAGCAATTCTTCTCATTGTGTATAAATTATCTAATTGCATAGGGTTGATTTGGGTTGTAGGCAAATATTGAATTGCCAAAATATTATTCTATGCAGAGTTTGGGGGGTGTTGCAGATAAGATGGAAGTATTAATGGAAATTACTTTAGAGCATCTAAAATTATGTGCTGATGAGGGTTGTCTGTCACAGGTGAAATTATTATTTATTTAGCCAGCTTGAACTGTATTTTTGGTCAATTAAAGTAAAACATGCATAATTGATCTATGACATCTAAATTTTTCCCATTGGTTTTGTCAATAGGTCAATGATACACTCATGCACTCATTTCAATCAACTATTTTGAATACTCACAAGTCTAAGTTTACACAGGTAGTGTCAAAATGTTTAGTTTTCAAAGAGTTAATGGAATGTTGCATTGATGCTTTCTCGTGCTCGATACTTCATGGATTGTATTAGCTGTAAATATCTTTTAATGCGACATGTTAAACTTTTTCACATCAATGGCATGTCTTGTAAGGCATCGATTTAAGACTTTTAAATTCTCAATAGTGGGTCCCCATTGAACTTTGAAGTGGAATTTATGTTTTGCATGCAATTTTGAGTTGCAGAAATCTTCTTTCTAAGCAATTCAATTTTTCGTAATAATTTTTACCTATTCCACTCAGTAAGGAACTAGAAAAATACCAGTGTCTTAAAAGCATCTGAAATGATGGTTGATATAATATTTGTGACATTTGTTATTCTGAGCATTTAAATAGTGTCAAGCTTCACAACAATATTAAGTCTTCTTTTCTAATTTTAGTTGTGCTTTCATGAAAGAAATCCTCGATATCAATGGAATAGCCACTTGAAGGATAGTATTCACTATTCAATGAATAGATTATATTCTTATACTTATGGTCACTGGAGAGCCCTATCTGGATCCTGAAGTCACTCGTGGTATTTTTTTCTACATGATCTAGATTCTGGGGTATAAAGGTCATGCAAGGTAGGTCTGTAGAAGTAAAACAACCATGTGGGGGATGGAGGCTTTATCTAGGGTCCAGTCCAATGTGGCGAGCAATTGTGAGGAAGCAACCTATTATGACATTTTGTAAGAAAGCAGCCTGATGGGTTTTTCCTTTCAACCTTTGATCACAAGCTTTGGTTTGTAGGGGCATTTTTCAGAACTAATGCATAGCAAGCTGCTAGAATTGTTTGTATTAATTACCATACACACAGACAACAGCGCACCGGTGCTTTCATTTTGAGGTAGCTAATTTTGTTTTCAGTAGTAGTTGAGATCCTCATTTTCTTTGATTTATTTTTTTGGTTTATTTTTCATCTGCAAAGGTTTTCATTATTTATTTCATTACACCAGGTGAATTGAGGTTTATTCTACAGCACAGGTGGAAGTGGGGAGTGATTTATAAACTCTTGGTGTGCTTATGCATAGAATATAGTGGTACATTGAATCTAGATGGTGCATTGGGTGCAATGACTATTGACACAAGCAAAAACCTACTTAAACCCAAAACCCAGTTCGTATATGCCCCTTGAGATTGCAAATCTCAAGGATGCATATTCCGAGTTCACAAAAATAGTCAATGTGTCAATTATTGGAGACATGTAAACTTGAGGGGCATATCAGACCTACGTTTAGAGGGTTCTGTGCGAGTTTTATAGAATAGTGAGTTGCAAAAAATGTCTTACTCAGCACTTTGAATAACATTGAGTTTTTTAAATAACTGCATGCGGCAAATGTTGAGGTGGAAAGTCATTCTCCATTTACTGGTAGACTATTTTCTCAATTGAATTTCCAAGTAAAAGTACCATATCGCACTGAGCTTGTAGAAATAAAACCAAACTTGTGGAGGCTTAATGTCCTATCCGTTATATTCAGCTTTTGCCAGAAAGTACAATCCTGCAAATTTATTCAATTGGTATTGTATTCTCTGTCAATATTTGGACACAAGCTCAATGTACTTGGGGACACTTTTTCCTACAGCATATTCTAGCTGCTTGTACTATGTAGTGAATGTACTGTAGTCCATGGAATTTGTGTTTTCTGCATTCTTTACCCCTGTCCAGATAGCCCACAGGATCAAATTGGCAATGGATACCAACAAGATCATCCCAAAAAAGCAACTTGACAGAATCTTAATGATGCCAGGTATAGATCATGAAAAACCTTGGGGATTTTTTAATGGAACAAGTCAAAGGATCCCAAGTATACGTGATGTTGGGGCTGTTCTTTTGCTTAGATTCAAAACATTATTTTTGTTTAAAGTGCACTTCTGGGCAAGAAAACAGGGCAGAACTTTATGCTTTATGGGTTTTGTTAAAAGCTGCAGAGGAGAGAGGTTTGGAGCACTTCCAAGTCTTTGGTGACTCAAAACTCATGCGTCATGAGAGCTTGGGAAAATCAACAGTGCAACATTGGAAACCTAGGTCTAAATGCTATTATGAATCAAGCGAAGGAGGTAACTGCACACCAGGTTGGCGACAAGGAATATGGTGAGCTGCACGCTAGAGTCAAGAATGACAAAGGTGGCATTTTGCCAAATTTGTCAACTGGAAAAGATATTTCAGAGAAACTTCCAAGCAATTCACCAAAAAAGATAATTTAGAGAAAAATGAAAGTAGCACTTTTCTCACTCGTGCAATTATCTGAATGTAGCACTTTTCTCACTGGTGCAATTCCTCCTGAACTTGGAAATTTGAAAGTTCAAAATAATAGCAATTTCCAAGTTTCCATAGAACTAAAGAAGTGTGTCATAAATGATTAAGTCACTTGATGATGTGAGAAAATGAGACCTACTTGAACCCTGGTAGTATTTGTCCCTTGTTGAGGTTGCCATACTGATCTATCGTAGCATAGCCTGTGTTGAGTTTTTATGCGGTCTTGCACCTCATAATCCCATTATAGATTCATCAACATCGCACTTATATATTTAAGTTAGCCAATTTTTTGCATCAAATTTTCTCTTTCATGAATTTAGG
>LPNX010225498.1:177804-190207 GCA_001517045.1 Pseudotsuga menziesii
AGCTCTATAGAAATCCTCTAGTACATATCTATAACAAACTTTCACCCCTTCAAGATATGCAGGTACTATCTGTAACAAACTTTCACCCCTTCAAGATATGCAATCCCCAAAGAGACGAAATTCCCTTACAAGATTGTTAGGAATTAGGTAGTTGTTGGTTGTTCTTGGTTTCTTCTTATTTTTTGAATCCTTGTTTTTAGAATTATTATTTTCATTATAGAAATGAGGTTATTTGCAATGCATTCACTCTATTTATCTTCTGAATTTTTTATTTTAAAAGAGAACATTTTTTAAAATGAGGTTTTAAATGCATGGTTAACAGATCTTTATAGTTTTCAATTACAAATAGAACATTGGAACATGCTTACTCGTGGTACATGGTTATTTAAAAACGGTACACAACTATTTAGTTGTGCCCACAACTATTTAGTTGTGCCCACAACTATACTGTACTGGTTGTTACATGGTATTTCATCATGGTAAGCCATAGGAAATTATACCTTAGGGTGATGTATTAAGTTGGAGAGAATTCTGAACAGAGCATGATCATGGTGAAGTCCAGAAAGGTTACAACACAAATAATTTGTGGAAATAGTTAGCTCTAGTTATATGTGTGTATATTTTCTACTCTAATTGGTGAGACATTTTCTTAGGATTTTAATGTGTGTGTGTGTGTGTGTGTGTGATGTCTTACAAGTATTTACTACATGTCAAGGTAATAGAAATCTTGCTAGGTTATGAAATGAGACGAGCTTATGTCTGAGAGGCTCCCAGACACTAGAATCCAGATAGGCATCTTCTGGTAACTATATGGTAAAGGAGGGGTGTCGCATATAACTTATCTTTCAGTATATAAGCATTAGTGTTGACCATACAGTGCCAACCATTGGAGGAGACGCATAGTGATAAGTTTGGCCAGTAATACCATTTTCCTATAGTTGCAACAATGTGCAGGAAATGTTGGATTTAGTCATCTCATACCCTAGTTGGTTGGTAGGCATGCATACATGCCAACACTATAATTATCACTCTCTTCTTTGCACTTGTGTTTTCAGTCTGAAATAGGTCCTAACATAATAGAACTTAGAAGACTACATTGCATGCATTTTGCTACATTGTTGTGAAACTCTCATCTCATTCTTGTCAATCCAGGGAAAATATGTCACAAAACTACTCTTGGAATCATATGGGAAATAGGAATGCTTGTCTAAGGAAATTTACGGCATATAACTTTTCGCTTGCATCTTTGGATCACATCAGTGTGTATGACCTTTAAATAAGTACAGTCCAGTATTTTATCTTAAGTTTGGATTGCTTTTTACCATCTATTCCTCTTCAAGATTCATGTTGTGTAAGTATCTTTAAAACATTTTAATCCAATCAGGAGGCCAACTTCCATACCAGTTTCTAAGTAATTCATATAAAAGATGCAGAAACGAAACTGCAGTTGTTGACATTAAAAACATACAAAATAATGATCTTTGCTAACCTAGAATTTGGTGAAAAAAACTCCTTAAACCTGGAATTTTGAAATACATGACTCCTTATGCTAAGATGACAATACCCAGAAATCATACACAATTATGGGGGGGAAACCATCATTACCATTTAAATAAGAGAAAGAAAACTATATAAAAATCCATTTTAATTGAACTGGACTGCAAACACTTTAATCATTCAAAAAATAATCTACATTCACTGCAGAATCTTATAGAAGCATTGGTTAAACTTACATATCAGGATTCAGGGCAATCTTTTCAATAAAGTATGCTTTGTGTGGATACAATGAACCAATAATTATTTCGACCACAACATATGTGCCCACATTGAAGTAAGGCCTGTATGATGTAATGTTGCACAACCCTCTCCAGCCATTTGATGGTTGTCCATTATGTTCACCAAGTTGAAAAACTACCCTATTGTATTCAAGATGAGGATGCAATACAAGAGGTTTTTCAGGAGGCTTGCAGTGAAAGTTTTCTAGGGTATTGTTCGCTTCCGCTCCATTTTATAACTATCTTTCAATCTCCATCGACCAGATCCAACCACAAACTATGTAGGTGTGCTAATGAAACTAATTAGTCCAAATAAAAGCATTAAATTACGATTCCTCTGGTTTGGATGGCCATTTGTGCTCCTCTCGTATGGAAAGAGGCAAAAAGTGGTGGAAAAAGTAATCCCCCTAGTCGATAATTGCGCCTTTCTGCACACCAATTCAACTACCATATCCAACATAATTTAGAGGATCATTTGCGTGCTTCTGCTTCTCCTCTAATGGAAGATCAAAGAACTCTCTCGATACCTCACGTCCGGCCATGAGAAGCTCTGGAGAAACTCAATGATTTATTAGTTGGAAGCATCCCCAGTCTCTACATGCATCTGAGATTTCCTCCACAGTCTTTCTCCATCGTTCGTCACAGAGACCAGAGATATCTATGATGGGTATCTCCTCTTCCACAAGATTTTGTTCTGAGGGTTTCTCGTCATCAGGTCTCATGTATCTCAAAGGCACATAATTGATGCTGCTCTCTACAAGACACTAGACATTCTGGATTGGTTCAAGCCATTCCATTGGAAAACAACCTGAAAAAGCTATCCACTGCTAAATTAAGACAATTGCTAGCGGATTTCTCCTACAGCTTTCACATCCCAGCCATCGGAGCATATATAATGTATATATACCTTAACCTTCATGGGAAAAGAAAATTAGGACATTTATCCAAATAAACGCAAACAATGTGTAAAGAGTTGAAGCTATCGGGGAAGCAATCCAGTCAAGAAAACAAATTTATATTTATATTTTTTTTTAAGACAAAGAGTTAAGCGAAGTATTGGACAAGAAATAAAAAAATAAGCTTCTTGCAATAAGCTCTTGAACAATACCACATTCTTTTGGAATGCTTGAAGGTTTGCAGATGCTTCTTCTGTATAATAATTCCCTTGAAGGAATTCTTCCTAGAGATCTGATTCATTTGAAAAATTTAACTAATGTCAATTTCTAGAACAACAAATTGAATGGAAGCATAATTCCTCTTTGTGGTTCAAGTTTTCTCAAAACATTGGACTTGACAAATAATAGTTTTTTCACGGGAAATCCTGTCCCAATTGGTTGATTCCAGTTGATTCCAAAGGTTTAAGCCATCACCGACTAGGTAGGAATGGCTTGAACAACAAAATTCCTAAAGGGATTGGCCAGATGCTGGAGCTCAATCTGTTGGACTTTTCTTGGAATAAGCTCACTGGTGGGTTACCTGCAGAGCTTGCTAAGTGCACACATCTGAGTCATCTGGATATGAATAATAATAATTTCTCTGGACCTATCGCTGGATGGTTTGGTGATTTCTGTGGGATTGGCGAAATAAAACTCTCCTTCAATGAATTGAATGGAACAATTACATCCTGACTTGGGAAGTGTACCAGTTTACTCACTCTTGCTCTTGACAATAATAATCTTTGGGGTAGTTTACCAAGGCAGGTGGGGAACCTTGTTTCCTTGAATGTTCTCTATTTGCATAAGAATAACTTTTCTGGACTAATCCCTTCTTTTATCAAAAACTATGAAAAACTTTATGACTTGAGGCTCTCATACAATTCTTTGCTAGGATCAATTCCAGTGGAGATTGGAAATATTGGTAATCTACAAGTCATGCTAGACTTGAGTGGTAATTTTTTGTCTAGAAGTATTCCTTTTTCACTTGGGGATTTAATGATGCTTGAAGTTCTCAATCTCTCCAATAATCAACTTAGCAGTCAAGTTCCTGATGAGATTGGGGATCTTAGAAGCTTGGCTGAGTTGAACTTATCCAATAATTTTCTCCAAGGATAGTTTCCATTGAGTGCTTCCAAATGGAATTGGATCTATTTTGTGGGAAATCCTGAACTCTCCGAAAATCCGTTGGCTCCCTGTTCACAGGTTTCATTGGAATCTTCAAGATCTAGAAGGAATCAACTAACAAAGAGAGCAGTAGCTGGCATATCTATTGCAATTGTATTGAGTTTAATCCTTTTGGGTGGCATTACGTTCTTGGTTTTATTGAAAATTTATGCTATTTGGGCCAAAGCAATTTCTTCCTCTAGCTCAGTTTACCACGGGCATGAATTTGAATTGAACAACAAAGAATGTAAGTGGACATTTGAAAGCATGGTTGAAGAAACATACATAAATCAGGATGATTATAACACAGGGTCTTCTGAGAACCATAATTTACCCTAAAGAATACATATATTTTAAAAGAGCCACAGGGAAGAAATAAGTTTGCAAAGTGAGAATCATGCTGATGGAATAAGTCCTTGAAGGAAAGGACATTTTTGTGTCGGGCTTCATAACTTTTTTGGATTGCAGTCAGTTTTAATTGAGAAAAATATCTACAAGGGATGTCTGCTTTGATGAGATCATTGTAAGAAGATTATTCATTTGGGATGACTGATAGCACTGAAATGTTTTAGGTATCATTCGGTGTGGAACTGATCTTGGCATTATAGTCTCATCACTTGCCACAATTGCCAACTGTATATGTTTATGGCCTCACAGTCGAATTTCTCGGAGCAGAAGAAGATATTCTAGTAATAGTGTTCCTCACATAACCTGTTCAGTTTCCTTTAGCTTTTCAAGTGGGAGAAGCTATTTAGTTTTTGAGGACCCCTGGGACCAGACATATGGGAAAACAGCATTAAAGCAAGCTAATCAAACTTCAAATTGTCTACAACACCTCCCAAATTGCATACCTCTTATTTGCAAGCTAGTACCACACAATCAAGTCAACTTGAATAGCAGAGATGAATTACAGACTAGTACCACACGACTTGGACAGTAAATAGGGAGTGCGCGCCTCTCATGGAATCAATATTTGTGGCAATTGTGTATTGTACCAGAGCATCCTCACAAAAATGGTGTTTTCAACATGGATGTCCATTCTACAGATGTCATTCTACTTGGACCTGGGACAACTATGGAGGGGTTCAATGGGGTGGGTATTAGGTGGGACATGGCTAAGAAAGCAAAGCCGTGGGTTCCAGTTCTAGGTCTAGATCAATTTGCAGGTGGTCGGTTGGATGGACATAGCTTGAGACCCACGAGTTAGTAACGTGTCGCATAGACGAGCGAGCACACAAGACGAGGTGATGTCGGTAGTTGATTCGATGCCAAGGGTCAATGTCAATGCCCGGGATAAATGATAAAAATTCCCAGTAAAAAGAAACTTATTAGCAATTTTAACCTAGCTACCTACTCTTCAGGAAAAATTTACCAATTTGCACTAAACTAAGAAACTTTTAGTATTATAATCGGGAAAATTTTATCAATTCACACTGAACCAAGAAACTTACCAGGGATTTTTTAAGGAAAGAAGAAGATGTTGACTCTAGAGCTGAAAAATCCGTGGCCTATCTCTTCACGATCCTCCAAGTTATCTCCAGTGTTGTTTTATCTTGGCAGCGATGGTAATACCAAAATTGTAAACGATCAACCACGGTAAATATCCATACCAATCTCCTCAATGATATCGCAGTTTGGACACGCTATTTGGTGCCTATGAGGTGAGTAGTCATTATGGAATTAGAGGATGAAATCTCCATGGGGTTCAAGAAAATCTACCATCATGCCCTAACAGAGGTGGGTGGAGAGCTATTGGGTGGAGAGTTCGGTGGCATAATAGATTTTTTTGTTTTATTTTTATTATTTTATTATATAAATTATATAGATTTTTTTATATATAAATTATATAGGTTTTTTTTTGTTTTTGTTATATATATTTTTGTTTTATTTTTATTATTTTATTATATAAATTATGTTAATTGGTTATATATTATATTTTTTTAATAATTATCATATAAGTTGTTTAGTTTTATAAATGGAGTAGTCTACGGTGTCGACGATTTGTCCCGGAAGCCGGTCATAGTCACCACTTCTCGACCAAATCCTCGACTCCGACCGGTACCAAAATCTGATCAATAATCTTCAAGACGATGACCGACGACAGCCATAGATGAGGGCCCTGCATCCCCTCGAGAACCGACCATTCGAATGTGCCTCCATGTAGGCTTACTAAATGCATCCAATGCATGGCCAAAAAAACACATCAACTTCGGATCTGTGGGTTGAAAGTATCGTTCGATCCCTGCTCTACAATGACATTTGTAACAAGTAAGCCTCCTTACAAAGTTTAATCATTTCTTCTAATGTCTGCTTCAATTTTCCTTTGGGGCGTGTGAGGAATGTTAATGTGCAAAAACTAGTGACCTTTGCAAATAGTGGAATTGTAGAAGGGTGCTCATGCTTTTCTCAGGCTGAAAGATCAAAATGCATATGATTATGAGCGCATAGGCTAGAGATGGTGATAATTGTGAATATAAAGTGGAAGCAGTAACTCTGGCAGCATTGAGACCTGTAAAAATACATAGCAACTGGTTATTGATTGGAGTGATGAACATGATCGGAGCGACAAGAACGATACCTTTGAAGCGCTCCGAATGGTCACTGCGAGATCCTGAACCAACCTATCATCTGAAAAAATAGGGTATCGAATGCAAAAAACAGGGGAGCAAGGGTCGAACGATACCTTCAGCCCACAGATCCAAAGTGGATGTGTTTTTTCTGCCATGCATTGGATGCATTTGGTAAGTCTACGTGGAGGAGGCGCATTCGAATGGTCGATTCTCGAGGGGATGTATGACTATGGTTCTTCTAGCTAGGTATCGATATGGTATTGGTTCCAATACATAAATTGTAATTGACGTAGGAACCTAATTTTCCTTTGGAACGTGCTTAGTCGGGTTTGCTTCAATGCTGTAGCAGGGATAAAGATGGTCAAGAGAAAATTCACGCAATTTGTTTGGTGGATCTCTGAAGATCGAGGTGCATGGCACCAATATTACTAATAGAAGGTGTTACAGTTTACGAAATTTAATTTAGAATTCATTGTCAAATTTGCAGTTTTTCATGACACAATTAAAAATGACTAACATAAATGACTAATTCATATTCTTCTAGATAGTCATTTTTTATGCCGTGACTAAATTAGTCGTTTATGTTAGTCATTTTTAATTCTGTCACTTATTATCTAGTCATATTTGTTAACTGGTGACTAAATTAGTCGTTAATTTTAGTCGTTTGTAGTTGGATCAATCAAAATTGCTCATATTTAGTAGTAAATCACTTGAAAAACCTATGGTGACTAGAACTTTTAGTCACCTAGTAGCTAATTCCTCATTTTGTACTAGTGTATGTCATCAAGCTCACTAAGCGGGTATGTATATTATGTTTCTTTTATTGATGACTTTTCTAGGAAGACATGGATTTACTTCATGAAGAACAAAGATGAAGAATTCAGCAAGTTCAAGGAATTCAAAGCCTTGGTCGAGAATCACAATGAAAAGAAGATCAAGACCTTTCGATTAGATAATGGCAGAGAATTCACTTTGAATGAATTCAAAGAGCTATGCAAAGACTCAAGGATTAAGAGGGAGTTGTCCAATCCTTATAATCCACAACAGAATGGAATTGCAGAAAGGAAGAATAGAACTATCATGGAAGCTGCAAGAACAATGCCTCATGATCAAGATCTTCCTATGCATCTTTGGGAGGAAGGTTCCAGAACAACGGTGTATGTACAGAACCATACTCCACACAGAGTACTCGAGAACAAGACTCCTGAAGAAGTCTTCTCCAGCAAGATACCATAAGTCAACCATCTTAGAATATTCGACTGTCCAGTTTACATACACATTCCAAAAGAGAAGAGGACTAAATTAGATCCTTCAGGAAAGAAGGGTATATTTGTGGGATACTCTAAAAGCTCAAAGGCTTACAGAATATACTTCCCAGGATTCAAGAAGATTGACATCAGCAGGGATGTGACATTTGATGAAGACACAGCTTACAACAAATCCAGAAAGATACCTACTGAATTTATTGAAGAATTGGAAGCACCCAGAATTCATGATACAACCATGAATGAAGAAATTCAAGAAGAAGTTCGAGAATTTGAAGAACCACAAAGACCTGTAGATCCACCTCCAGAGAAGAATCCTCATAAGAGGAAACCTTCTTGGGTACGAGAAGTTATCCAAGGCATAGAAAGATATGGCGCTCCAGAAGAGAATCATAGAGAAAGAAAGAGGACCAGATCCTACTCCGGGTATGTAGCATTACTATGTGATTTCATTGATAAAGAACCTTCCAATTATGAAGAAGCAGAAGAACAGAAAGAATGCAAGGATGCTATGATCGAAGAGTATCAATCGATCATGAAGAATGATGTTTGGGATGTTGTCCCAAGACCAGAAGGAAGTCATTTGTAACTTCCAAATGGATCTACAAAGATCAAGCATGCTGCAGATGGTAGCATAGAGAAATATAAGGAAAGATTTGTTGCTTGGGGTTTCTCCCAGAAAGAAGGAATAGACTATGAATAAACCTTTGCTCCTGTATCCAGATACACTTCCATTAGATCAGTACTTTCTCTGGTGGCAGTAATGAAATGGAAGATACACCAAATGGATTTCAAGACTGCTTTCTTGAATGGTGTAGTGGAAGAGGAAGTGTATGTGGAACAACCACTCAGTTTTGAGACACATGATAGGGAGTCTCATGTGTGCAGATTGAAGAAAGACCTGTATGGTTTGAAACATACACCCAGGACATGATACGGAATAATTGACAGCTTTCTATCTAGTTTGGGATTTACCAAGACTAAAGCAGATTCAAATCTTTACTACAAGGTTGAAGATGGAAACCCACTGATGCTCCTACTATATGTAGATGATCTGTTTGTGGCATGTATGGATGGGTTGATTGCTGATATGAAGAGAAAGCTTGTTGCTGAGTTCAAAATTAAGGACTTGGGTATGATGCATTATTTTCTAGGTATGGAGGTGTGGCAGAGTGCGGATGGAATCTCCCTTGGACAAGGGAAGTATGTAGTAGAGATCCTGAAGAGGTTTGGGATGATGGACTGCAAGGCTATGGCCACACCTATGGCATCGAACCTGAAGCTATTGAGTGATGCTTCATCACAAGTGGTTGATGCCACGATGTATCGTCAGATGATTGGGTCCTTGATGTACCTGATGAACACAAGACCATATATTTGCTTTTCTGTGAACACCTTGAGCCAGTTCCTGACAGATCTGAGACATGTTCACTTGACTACTGCAAAGCATATTCTGAGGTACTTGAGAGGTACAATTGATTATGGGCTCAAGTATGAGGTGAATCAGAAGATTAACCTAGAGGGTTATGTTGATTCAGATTGGGCAGGTAGTTCCATCGATAGGAAGAGCACTTCAGGGTGTTGCTTCAGTATGGGATCACATGTGATCTCTTGGTTTAGCAGGAAGCAATCCTATGTGGCACTGATTACAGCTGAAGCAGAGTATGTCGTAGCTTGTTCAGCTAGTTGTGAGGCAGTATGGCTGAGGAAGCTACTATCACATTTATTTGATCTCCATATGGATACTACTTATATACATTGTGACAACCAGAGTTGTGTGAACTTGTTAAAGAATCCAGTGTTCCATGACAAGTCAAGGCATATCAAGATCAAGTATCACTATATCAGGGATATGGTGCAGAGGGGATCAGTGAAGCTCCAGTATGTTGTGACGGACTATCAGATAGCTAACGTGTTGATGAATCCATTGGCCAGAGTGAAGTTTGAGCACTTCAGGGAGAAGCTTGGTGTTCTCCAGATCAAGGTCCCTTCCAAGGGGAAGTGACGAGTTCGGAAGCCATTCTAATGAGTAGGTCAGATGTAAGGGTTGAGCCATTTTGTCATGGTG
The DNA here is from genome assembly GCA_001517045.1 of Pseudotsuga menziesii. NCBI lineage: Eukaryota > Viridiplantae > Streptophyta > Pinopsida > Pinales > Pinaceae > Pseudotsuga > Pseudotsuga menziesii. Next base: position 187,582 of record LPNX010225498.1, read on the forward strand.
AGAGGATTTGGTTCCTTTGATGTCAGATATGAGTGCTGAGCCATTCTGATATGAATGTAGGATTTTGGTTCCTACATGATCAGATATAAGGGCTATTTCCATTCTGGGAACGGAGCTGCCTAGTGAGTTACCAGGAATACTTGGTCTCGGACTGAGGGCCTTTCTAAGACGATTGTAAGATGTAGTCTTACACAATCAGATGTGAGTGTTGTGACTTTTTGATGAGTAGGTCAGATGTAAGTGCTGTGCCTTTCTAACGAGTAGGTCAAATGTGAGTGTTGGCCATTTTGACGAGTAGGTCAGATGTAAGGGCTACTGCCATTCTCTGGGAGAATGGAGGCACCTATTTAGTTACCAGGTAGATCAGTCTAGGACTGGGGGCCATTCTGATATGATTGTAAGATTGGTTTCCTACAATATCATATATGAGTGCATGCCATTATGACGAGTAGGTCAGATGTAAGTGTTTTGCCTTTCTAACGAGCAGTTCAGATGTGAGTGCTGGCCTTTCTGGCGAGTAGGTCAGATATAAATGCCACCAAAGACCTACAAGGAGGTAGGCCTACAACCAGCATGAAAAAGGTCTAGCTCTGTAGAAATTCCTGTGATGAGAAGAATCATGAGATAACACCTATGGTACTGATCCAGATTGAGTGAGGATCTAGATCTAGTGATGATTCAGATCGAGCTATGATCCAGATCCAGTTATGATGTCTCAAAGATGATCCATATCAAGTGATGATCCAGATCCAACAGTGATGATCCAGATCCAGTGATGATGACCCTGTGACAATCCAGATCGAGTGATGATCCAGATCCATATGAATATTACTTGAAGATGAAGATGACGAGAAATTGAAGATGACCCAGATGATATAGAGAAGAAGACTTGTGCTGAAAATTTGTGTCGAGAGATTACCTTCCTAGTTAAGAGGGAATGTTGATGAATATGTAACTTCAGAATGTATTCACTTGTATATCTTATGTATTGTAACTCGATGTTTATTCTGGGATGTATTTGTGTCATTTCATGCCCCAATTTTCCTATCTAGAAGATATATAATGTAAACAAGTCATGTCAAGTTATTGTGGGTAACCCTCCTATTGTCTAAGGGTTAAAGTCCCCACAGTTCCGGGGCACTAGGGTTATTAGACTCTCCTAGAGAGGTCGGCCCTAGTAGGGTTTAGTCATGTCAGGAATTAGTATAAATAGAGAGCTAGCCTCTCTATTTAGCACACATCTCATCCACACTCAGTTGTAGTGCATAGCTGAGGAAGAGAAAGACACTGGGGCAAGGAAGAAAGAGGTTACTACTGTCGGGAGATCATCTTATTGTTTTGGGGGTTTTACTTTTGGTGCTGATTCTATCTCTGAGGAAGTTGCGAGGTTTTCTCCATTTATGGTTTCCCCGAGGAAAAACCTTGTGTTCATTGTCTCTTGTGTTTGATTGTTGCACTTGTTGTTCTATTAGTTAAAGATCCTAACATAATGCTAGATTGATTGATAAAACTAACACCACCAATTCTTAATCTCTTGCTCTGATATCATCTGCTTATGGTCATTACATCCGTATATGTACTACCGACAATGGAACCAATGTTGTAATCTCACAGATCACATAGGGTTACCAATAATACACATAGAAACATATAAACATAATATACACAAGAGACCAGAATAGATAAGGAAGTAACATATTATATTATAATATTACATGAGGCTCCATACATATATCCAAACTGAACCAAGTTCTCATCTGAATCAAGAGCCTACTATATGTGATTACAAATGGTTACAAGTAACTACCTGTTGGTTCGTTCAATTGACATGACTTTATGCAGCCGACCTAATCTCCAACTAGTCGGCTATTCGACTAGTCAACTCACTGTCTAGCTTCACCAACAATGGCCTACAAATATATGATGAATAATTTATATATATAAATACATGCCAAGAATTGAATTTTATTCCTCATCCCACCAAAGTAAACTAACCCCGAATATTTATATTACTATGCCAAATTAAAAAAAACCCTTGACCCCTTAGTACAAGGCAATATATTTTTAGGATTTTAGGAGTATTCAGACACCCAATATGAATGGACATGATATGATATTGCCTTGATAGTGAAACCCTAGTTAACCCACTACAATTTCAAATCGATATAATAATGCAAACATAGAAAAATCAAAGAGGAAGTGTACCAATCATGGTTGAATCAACCACCTATTCAGTTCCCACTATGTCCAAACTCACAAATTAGGAATTTCTATCGTAATAATAGTTATTCCTTTTTTGGCAATGGAAGAAATGAAATAGAGGTTGGTATGGATGAATTATTACAACATACAATTTCCATGGGCACATTGTTGATACATGCTTTCCAAGACAATGATCTAGGAGATGGCACTCATATCAATGATACCTTCTTCCAAACCCTTAAAATGGCTTCCACCACCCCTTTGTTAAGGTATAAATTTTGGCATATTACCCCATATATTGTGGTTGATTACATATTATTGACATCGTATTAGGTCTATCAGTTGTAATTGTTGTTAGTATTATTATATTAGTTATGCCAGGTTGTGTCCATTAGTTGTAATTTTACCTCTTTGTCTCCTATAT
>LPNX010225498.1:190313-202620 GCA_001517045.1 Pseudotsuga menziesii
TATTCATCTATGTTCTTCATTATTAAGGCATGGATTACTCTTTTTGGTCTCTTTACACTCTTTTAATGCTCATTTGGGTAATTTGTTTCTTAAGATTTGGTATCAGAACTTAGATTCTTCCAAAACAAGACATCTTGGAATATTCGTTATAACGTTTTTTCTAAAAATATTCAGACATTGAAACATGGAACCATCTAGAAATTAGGCCAAGATTTATGTGGTAAAATTTTCATATCCTAACTCATTATAGGTACATATTTATTTCTAGGTGAAGGTAGGGTTTATGACTAGTCCAAAAATTAGTCCAAAACATGTGTTCTGGAAAAACGGTTATATATGGGGTATTCTAGATACAAAGTGAGTTAGAACTATTGAAGCATAAAGAAGACAAACAAAACTATATGTGGTCTCAATTTTAGGCTCATATCTAAAAAAATAGGCAAGTGGTTGCAGCTTGTACACCCCTAATATTTGGAAAAGGCCAAACATAACAAGTGTTGAGAAAATAGTCACAACTTGTTTTGGCAATGAAAGGAGGACATATTAGGATACCACAGGATGATATTTAAGACTCGGAGGGGGAGAATTTTTAGGTTTACTTTAGTTGAAAGGTTGGCTAGCAAATAATTCTTCAAATCAAGGTTGGAAAATTTAATGTACGACATTTTAAACTTGAATATATTTTAGTAGAAGGATGTATTAAAGTTGAACCAAAGGTGTGATATCTATTTATATTGTTCAAAACACCACCAAAAGGTAATGGAAAAAATCACACTCCAATAGAACCATAGAGGATTCATCCTCAACCCATGATGAAAATGAAGAAATATATTTTAGGGTGTCCAAGATGGAATATATGATTAAAAGGACCGTAAAATCAGTTTATTTGGTTAACTTGTAAAATAAGATGGCAAGTAAAGAGGATCTAGTAAACATAACCAATCAGACGACTAGTTAAAAAGAAGATATTCAAGATTTGAAGGTGCTGCTGAATGATATAAGACTTAGATTTCTTACACATTTATATATTCAAGAAGAGGATAAGCAAAAAAAGGAGGACTTATTCTGGTAAGGTATTGAGAAAAATGAAAAATAGTTAGAGAAAAGAGGTTTGTGTTCCCAAAAATTGATCATCCCATATTCAACTCTATTCCAAGCAACTACTTTATTCCCAATATTGTCATGATAAATTTTGATGGAAATTATCCAATAACATAGATATTCAATATGGATAAATTATTTTATCTACACCAAGTACCAACATTGCAAAATGTAATATTGCATCATTATATTTAGAGCCATATCAATTTGAGTGGGACCAATGGATTTATGGCCATTAAAAGCACTGTATTAACTCTTGGTCTATATTCAAAGAAGAAATGATTACACATTATGTTGATAATAATAACAATACTTTATTTAGTTAGTTGATCAATATCAAGCAAAAAGGTCTAATTATAGAGCACATCTTGTAGTTTCAAAAGTTAAGTATTAGAGTGAAGAATATTTTAGAAGATAATTATTTGGAACTCTTTATGGGAACATTAAAGGAGAATATTCAACATGATATACATATCCTTGAACCTAAATCACTACATAATGTTTTTATTTTGGATAGGAAAATTGAAAGTAAACATATGGGGATGACTACTAACAGGACCACCTCTAACACATATAGAGAGAATAATGTTCCCTCTTCTAACGCACCTCAAAGGTTGACACCCCAACTATTGGATGAAATAACAAAAAATGTCTCTCCTTTAATTGTGATGACAATTATAGTAAGGGACAAAAGCGTGGAGAGAAGAATTTATTCTACATAGAATTTGAAGAGGAAGAATCAAAAGAACATGAACCATCACAAGATGAAGAATTAGAAGGGATTGCTCACGAAGAAATTAGTCCCAAGACATATTCTCATGCATTGGTTGGAATCAACACTCCCCAAACTCTCAATATTGAAAGATATCAAAAGGAAAAATGTAGCAATTTTGATTGACTCTGGTAGACTCATACTTTCTTTCATTGTAAACTAATCAAAGCTCTCAATTTATTTGCATATCTAACACCAAAGTTTCAAGTAATTATTGCGGATGGAGGAACTATAAATTTCTCATGGAAATTCCATAATATTAATCATAATATGGGGTAATGTGTATTGAATAGTCCAGGGATTTTTATCCCAATGGATGGTACTGATATTGTATAAGGGGTTCAATGGTTACAATCATTGGGAATAATGGATTTTAATTTTCAAGAAATTTTCATGAAATTGTCATGGGAAGAAAAAAATTTGAATTAAGGGGTATCATACTAAATCTAAGGAAGGTGATAAGCTCGAATGGTATGAAAAAATTGTTGAAAAAAAGACATCAAGGTGTAATTACACAATTATGCTCACTAGATGTTTAAACATCAAAGCCTCATATTCCCATGGATCTCCAAAGGCTCATTGATAATCACTCTAATGTATTTGAATATATTCCAAAAGGTATTCCACCTACTCAATAGTTTGATCATGCTATTCACTTAATTGAAAGAAATGTTCCTGCTAATGTTAGACCTTACAGACACCCTTGTGGCCAAACGAGTGAAATTGAGAATATGGTTGAAGAAATGCTAGAGGTTGCCATAATTTTCCCTAGCCAATGTTCTTACTCTACACCAGTGGTAATGGTACAAGATAAGGAGGGTTCATGGCTTATGTGTCTAGACTATAGATAGCTCACCAAGATCAACATTAAAGATACGTTTATAATTCCCCTCATGATGAATTGTTAGATGGACTACATGGAGTAATGTACTTCACAAAGTTTGAGATTAGAATGAAAGAATAGGACATCCCTAAAACAATATTCAGAACTCATGAAGGTCATTACGAATTTATGATCATGCCTTTCGGCCTTACAAATGCACCTTCCACATAACAAGGTTTGATGAATTACATTTTCAATCCCTTCCTTAGAAAATTTATGTGATTATTTTTGTGATGATATACTAATCTATAGCATGTCTTGGGAAGAACATGTCCAACATGTTGACACAGTTATACAACCACTAAAGGAGAAAGAACTATATCAAAAACCTTCCAAATATTTCTTTGGGGTAAAGGAGGAACGATATTTGGGTCATATTGTATCTGATGAAGGTGTCAAAGTAGATACTAACAAAATTAGATCAATAATGGACTAGACAATCCCCAAAGACCTGAAGAATCTAAGAGGATTATTAGCTTTGACAAGGTGCTACCACAAATTTGTTTGGAACTATAGAAGAATAGCATCACCATTAACAACATTATTGAAGAAGGAAGCAAATTCTTGGAGTCCAGAGACAACTCAAGCATTTCAAAATATTAAAGTAGGAAATGTGTAAAGATCATATCTTGACCACACCAGACTTCAAAAAAACCTTCATTGTGGAATGTGATACCTTAGGAAATGGAATGAATGTTCTTCTAAGACAAGAAGGACGACCTCTTGCTATGAAATGTATGCCAATCAATGGGAAGAAATTGTAGCCTAAACCATTAATGAGAAGGAAATGATGGAAATATAACATGTACTTGAGCAATTGGGTCCTTACCTAATATGTAGGAGCTTCAAGGTCAAAATAGATCATGATATTCTTAAATGCTTCTTGGAATAGACACTATCTTAAAAAGAGAAACACAAATGGGTAACCAAGATGTTGGGATATGACTTTGAAATCATCTATAAAAAGGGGAAATAAAATGTGATGAAAAATGCACTCTCCAAAAAAAATGGGAATGTTGGGTTACTTTGTGTGATTTTGATTATAGAAAGCAATTGGCTAGTAGAAGCAAGGGAAGAATGGAAGAAAACCAATCTGAGTGGACACTCATTCAAAAGCTACAAAAGGATTCCATTGTATCAAACACTTTTGTGTGGAAAAATTATTCACGATGGTATAAGGATCACTTATATATATGTAATCAATATCAACTCAAACCAAATATCCTTTCAGAATTACACCTCTCTTATTGGTGGCATTCCCAAAAACATACCACGGGGTCAAGAAGGATTTTCTTTTTGGAAATTCTTAAATTTGGTTTTCAAAGTTTTGTGGAAAAATGTTTTGTTTTCCAGAAAAATAAGGTTGAAACAGTTAATACCCCATGTATTTTACAACCATTATAAATACCTTGTTAGCGTTGGGAGGAAGTTTCAGTGGATTTTATCACAGGCCTATCAAATTCAAAAGGGAAGAATGCTAGTATGGTGCATGTTAATAAAGTTACAAAGTGTGAACACTTTTGTGCACTCCCTCACCCTTTTAAAGCAAGTATAGTCATTTCATATTCATGGAAACAATTCATAAGTTAAATGTAAATCCGAAGGTTATTATCAGTGATCGAGATCAAATTTTTGTTGGAAAATTTTGGCATGAACTATTTTATTGTATGGGTACCAAGTTGGATCACAGTTAATCCTATGATCCTCAATCCGATCGGAAAGTTGAGATAGTGAACAAATGTTTTTAAGGATACCTTCACTACTTTGAATCTAACAAACAAACACGGTGGGTGAAATAGTTACCCTTGGCAAAATCGTGGTACAGTACTTCCTTCCATACGCCATAAATAATTTCTACATTTATGGCACTTTATGGGTGCCATCCTCCATCTATAATATCTCCATTAAAAGGAAAATATGAATTTCAAGTTGTGGAAGATCGCCTAGAGCACCATCAAGTTCTCTAGTTGCTAAAGGATAACCTTACTATGCCAAAAAATATGATGAAACAACAAGCATATCAACATCGCGTTGAAAGGAGTTTTGAAGAAGGGATTGGGTATTTATGAGGTTGCAACCTTATAAACAAATGCCCCTCAAGAAACTAAATAAACATAAATCTAGCACCTAAGTACTATAGTCCTTATAATGTGATGCAAAATATTGGTAGTATGGCTTACAATTTGCAGCTCCCTTCATTTTTAAGGGTATACATTGTTTCCATGTTTCTTGGTTAAAGAAGGTAGTATCAAACAACATCCCAATTCAAACTATCTTGTGAGAGCTTTATAAGGAAGGAAAAGTCATATTGGAACCTGAACAAATAACAAACACAATAACCACACAACTACGCAATCAAGCTATTACTAGGTACCTCATCAATAGGAAGAAATTACGAGTTGAAGATTCAACATGGGAATATGTGTCCTTCATATAAAAGCATCCACAACTAATCAATCAATGAGAACAACACTTATTAGAATGGGAGGGCCATGTTAAGCCCTAAATGTTGGAACATTACCTCCTATATTGTGGCTCAATACATATTATTGATGTAAACTTGGGTTTACTTGTGGTAATTTAGTTAGTATTATTATATTACTTATGTCGACTTGGATCCATTAGTTTTAATTGTACCTCTTTACCTCCTATATATAAGAAGGATTCCTTTCCATTTCTATCATCTTGTCTTGGCTTATGTACTTACTACATTGTGTAAGGAGGTTTCCCTCTCAAATAGTCTTGTTATTTATCAATGTTATTCAATATTAAGGAATGTATTACTCTTCTTGGTCTCTTTATGCTCTTTTCATGATGTTTTGGGGAAATTGTTGCTTAACACCCTACGTTTGGACCTCGTCAATCAATGTTACTATACAACTTGAAATCAATGTATGGAATGTTAGAACCTTATTTCTAGACACTTTTGAGGTAAATGACAATGAACTCCCTTATATTTTGATGAATCTCATCACATAATCAACATTGAAAATGGTCAATTTTACGAATGGTGAATGACATTGTACATTTATATTGTCCATTAACTGCATGTTATTCAAATACAAAGTACTTCCGAGTGATAATGTTTTTCCCAACAACTATGAAGAGGCAATAAAAATGTTGAAAATGTTGGGTGTTGAGTACATATCATATCATGTGTGTCCCAATGATTGTATTCTATATAGAGGATGATATGCACACAAAGGGATATGCCCAAAATGTGGGCATGATAGGTACCAAAAATCGAGAAATAAGTGTAAATCGCATGGTCCTCCCCATAAGATATTGAGGCACATGTATATAATCCTAAGGATTCAAAGGCTATTTTGTTGCAAAGAATTTCCTATGGTGCAGTGACGACATGCCTTGCATCGAAGTGAGGACGGAGTTATGTGAGTCATAGTAGATGCAATAGCCCTTAATCATATAGAGGATAAATGGCGAGATAAATTCTAGGATGGAGTATGGAGCCTTTGATTGAGCATACCCATGGATGGAATCAATCCAATTTCCCTCCAAAACACCAACTATTATGTTTGTCCTATAGTAGTGATCAATAACAATATCCCCCATTTTTTTCTAGGAAAAATGAACATCTTAGCTTGGATCTTATAGCTATTGGTAGAAGACAAGTGCAGAATATGGATTTTTACCTACAACCATTGATCAATGAATTGAATAAATTATGTGAATATATACCACTATATGGTGTATCAAGGCCCATCCCAACAGAGAATAGTTTTTCGTTGTAACACATCTAACATACACATCTAACAATCATATTTAACAAACACATTTATAAACAAGCATGAACATTCACATCTAATATCCCCTAATATCATTTAAGATAAGCATCTACTAGTTACATCTAAAAACAATTAACATCATCTAACATATCGTCATCATAATTTTCAACACTTAAACAAACATAAACACTGGCATACCTAGTAAACATAAACATTCAAACATAATCATATCATCATAACCATAACGCAACAACAAATCTTAACCATAACACAACAATAAATCTTTGTTTAGAGCCCATATAGATAGACAATCATTTTAAATTGTAGATATATATGAACACTTTTTAAAGGTATTTGGGCAAACTCTAAAGCTAGATTAATTTCTATATTCTCAAAAGTTATTTTTTCAATCAAATTTCTTAGCAAAATAAATAACATCTTGTAAATTACTACTTAACATAATCATTCGATAACCAACATAATATTGATTTATGCATTTAAAACATTACGTTCAATATTTATGGGTGATTGATGTTCATACTTGTGAAATATTAATGGCCTATGATGGTATTATAATAGAATATCTTCATTGCGCCGAAGTTACACCGAAGGTGTATATATGTTAGAATTTTGGCGTGGACTACCACCTATGCTTTTTCATCTACGGACGAGAGCAAGACAAGTGTACTTTTGAGTTTGATTCTATGGGTGTCATCCAAGATTAAACGAGAATGAGACAAGTGTACTATCTAGATTGATTTTATGGCTGTCGTTCACAATTAATAATTAATAATTTCAAAAAAAAAGAAAAATAACTTAATTGGCATGTGATAAGTACAGTTAGTGATAGTTGTAAAAATTAAAATTAATCATCAACTATTTGATTATTAGATACAACTACGAGGTTAACTCCATCAATTATTAGATACAACTATTAACTTAACTCCAATTATTCTAGAACTATTAGCTTAACTTCAACTCTAATCACAGTTATATTGGATAACTATTAGCTTAACTATTAGATACACTATTAGTTTAACTCTAATGATTCTACAACTATTAGCTTAACTTCAACTCTAATCACTTAAGGTTTAGTCCAAGTGCATTTGGCATCTCGGAGTCTAGCTAATGTGAGTTATGTAAGAATCGAACTCCTAATAAAATAGTGGGAACTCCTAATAAAATCCTCCAAACTCCTAATAAACTCGAGCATCTTGTAGTTAGACATCTAACTAATATACAATTCATATTACATGTTTAGGTTTTCCATATAGATATAATTAGGTTTTTTGATTCTAGCAAACTTCAGCTTCAACTATTGGATTATTAGATACAACTATTCAATTATTAGCTTAAATACATTGATGATACAACTATTAGCTTAACTTCAACTCCAATCATGAATTTTACTTGAATTGCAATTGTCAATATATTAACTTTTAAATTAACTATTAGATACAACTATTAACTTAACTCCAATGATTCTACAATTATTAGTTTAACTTTAACTCTAATCATTGTTATATTGCATAAATATTAGATTAACTTCAATGATTCTACAACTATTAGCTAAACTTCAACTCTAATCGCGGTTATATTGGATAACTATTAGATTGTTTGAATAGTGATACAACTTTTAAAATAAATTTAGATGAACTCCATCTCTTAGCATGAGAAGTTGACCTTGATTGCAGTGAAACCATGCACCAAGAACAATCACTTACATAATGTGCAAATTATGTGACATTTGAACTCCATATGGCACTTGGAAGTGAGTTAATGTGCATAAGGCATAGCCTAAGATTTATATTAACTTTTAAATTAACTATTAGCTTAACTCCAATGATGATACCACTATGAGCCTAGCTTCAACTATGAGCTTAACAACCATAAATTAAGTTGTTGTTATATTAGCTTAACTATTAGATACAAGTAATGTGCAAGTAATTAACACATTCTTTAGTAAAAAAGCATTATCAATATGTCAAATATATACCTCCCAACGTATTTCAAACATATTAATCTTAGCAATATGATTGCTTCTAGTAGTAGAATAGTGTTATTGAATCGATACATTTATGGTATGACTCTTTTCTGGAACTCTTGCTTGTTACTATTTTGTTATCAAAATAATTTACCACGAATACAAGGGCCAAATCAAGATTTTGTTGGATTGTCTTTCTATTTTTAAAATATTATTGTCAATGTTATTCCATGAGAGATTCAATGAATAGTCCTCGAGTTTCTCTAACCTTAGATTGGTTGAATATGCGTTGCATTGTTGCAGCTACTGTAAATGTGGAAGTCCATTTAATTTTGAACACATAACAAATCTTTGTTGTGCAATGGCTATAGTATGTGCTCGAGTTTCTCTAACCTGAGATTGATTGAACATGCATTGCATTATTGCGGTTACTCTACTGTAAATGTGAAAGTCCATTTAATTTTGAACATAATAACAAAGCTTTGTTATGCAATCTCTATAGTAGGTTCTCATGTTGCAATTACATGTTTTTTTTCAAATTTCTATTGCCATAAATCTATTATCACTCACTAAAGAAAATAAGTAAAAAATAAATAAATTACTACTCACAATATGTACCATAACTATAACAATTAAAGTATATCATTCTTCATGTACATAAAACAAAAATAAAAAAAACACTTAACCATAATCCTTCATTCAAACAATTGCATAAGATTATACATCTATAAATAAATGCATAAAACCAAGCAAGTCAACAATTCACCTAGCAAATAAGCAAGGCGTCAATCACATGAGGAGTACTCAAAGCAATGAAGAGAACACTAGGCATCAAACAAATAACTAAACCATTACGGGAAGGTGATTTAGAACAATGGTATAATCTCTCATTGAAAGGGACTTACATCATTAAGGTACAGAAAAAGCTCACAGAGAGAATAATAACGAGAGAAATTTGTTCAGAAATCTCTATATTCACAAAACCCAAGCAAATAAATTTGGAAGCTCTCTATAAAAAATGCAACAGCTACAAAATTGTAACCATTGATCTCTCAGCTTGGAGAAACATCTAAAGTCATTAGAAAACTCACCCATCATAGAAAGAATGTAAAAGAAGCATCTAAAGTCATTAGAAAACTCACCTATCACTTAAAAAATGTAAAAGAAACATAAATTTGTTAAAAAAAAAAGTAAATTCACAAAACCCAAACAAATAATTTTGGAAACATCCTAAAAAACAACATTTCCAAAATCATTGATCTTTGAGGTTGGATAAGCCTCATCTAGAGAAGTGTTTAGACTGGTGTTAAACTAGAGTAGTCAAACAACACTGTAAAGCTACAAGTTTTATTAAATAGATTTTTTCAATCATCAAGATCCATTAAAAGTCTTTTCACACGTTAACTCATCAAAATTATAACACATTGAAAATCATAGCACATTGGAGACATAAATTATCCTGGAAATTCACATGGAAAACCAATGCTCTAATAGTAACTCGGTTTTAATTCACAAATCTCTCATTACAATAACCAACCAACATTATAATAATGACTGAGTCTTAATTCACAAATCTTTGAAATCTCTATAACAAACAATACAGCTACTCATTTTTATAAACCATGAAGTGCTCTCATTTCTATATAAGTCATTTTCCTTGGAGCTACCATGCTGAAAACCAAAAAGGGAATATGGAAGTCTACCTACTTGGGAATAGGAAAGTCTCTACCATGCCCAAAACTCACCCATCACAGAAAGAATGTAAAGGAAACAAAATTTTGTTAAAAAATGAGTAAATTCACAAAACCTAAACTCACCATTTAATTTTGAACGTAATAGTAGGTTCTCATGTTGTTATTGCAACTACATGACAATTGCACAAGATTATACATCTATAAATAAATGCATAAAAGCAAGAAAGTGAACAATTCACCTAGCAAATAAGCAAGGCGTCAAGCACATGAGCAGTACTCAAAGCAATGAAGAGAACGCTAGGCATCTAACAAATAACGAAACCATTACTGGAAGGGGATTTAACAGTTAAATAGACCAACATCCGTCTAATCTCTCATTGAAAAGGAGTAGCATCTTTAGGGTAAAGAAAAAACTGACAGGGATAATAGTAAAGAGAGAAATTTGTTCAGAAATCTCTATATTCACAAAACCCAAGCAAATAAATTTAGAAGCTCTCTATAAAAATGCAACAGCTGCAAATTTGTAACAATTGATCTCTGAGCTTGGGGAAGCATCTAAAGTCATAGAAAACAGCTTGGAGAAGCATCGAAAGTCATTAGAAAACTCACCCATCAGAGAAAGAACTTAAAAGAAACAGAAAATTTGTTAAAAAATGAGTAAACTCACAAAAGCCAAACAAAGAAATTTGGAAACTGCCTTTTAAAAAAAAGCAACAACTCCAAAATCATTGATCTCTGGGCTTGGATAAGCCTCATCTAGAGCAGTGTTTGGACTCCTGTTAAACTAGAATAGTCAAACAACACTGTAAAGCTACAAGTTTTATTAAATATAGATTTTCAATCATCAAGCTCCATTAAAAAGTCAAAATAACAGGTTAACTCATCAAAATTATAACACATTGAAAATCATAGCACATTGGAGACATAAATTATTCTGGAAATTCAAATGGAAAACTAATACTCTAATAGTAACTCGGGCTTAATTCACAAATATCTGATTACAATAACTAAACTACATTATAATCATGACTCCTGTCTTAATTCACAAATTTCTGAAATCTCTGATTACAATATAGCCAATAATTTTTATAAACCGTGGTGTGATTTCTCTATAAGTCATTTTCCTTGGAGCTACCATGCCCAAAACAAAAGGGGAATAGGAAAGTCTACCTGCTTGGGAATAGCAAAGTCTCCTTGCTTGGGCATTTTAATAGAAAAATGTGAAAGGAAATATGATAAAAAAACACTATTCTAAAGTAGCAGGAAAGAAAGCACTCTTTGAGAGCTTACGAAGGATAGCCTTTGTTACCTTCGGCTTCTGGAAGCCATAGACAGAGTCGCAAGACTTATTCAGATTGGCAATGCGTTGATAATGACCCTCATTCTCAGGGCAAGTTGCAACCTTTGCTTCTTTGACAATTGCGAGATTATTGAGATATTTTCTATAAGTGTTTTCTTCATATTTGTTGTGATTGCATTCATCTAAATTTAGCTGGAGCCGGGCAAGATATGGGAGAATAAGCGAAGATCGAATCCAGATGGAACACCGTTCTCCGAATCTCCGTGGCAGAGATTCCAACCAACCATCCACTTGGTAGGAAAGCTTGCCCATGGCTTCCACGGCTATGCTACTTTGGCCAGAATTCGGATTCTTCTTAGAGGGACCAGCTTTGAAATAGGCCGAAAGGATCTTTTCATAAATAGTACTTTTCGAATCCCCACGTCCTGCAAGCAGCCTTGCGAAGATGGTACGGAAGAAGAACGTTGAAATAGGGGATGGTGATCTCTTTGCCTTTATTGATGTCCTTGGTCGCATGAATAGTCATCATATCGCCGGCGTTGATTCTGGAGGCGTTTGGCAGGCAGGAATGGTTGATGAGAGACGGAATCAGCCAAATGCCGTGGTAACACCTATTTTCAACAGGATTCATCCAATAATTTGTGTTTTCTGGAGACATGTCATCAAACGCGACTGTCCTTAAGATACGGAGAATACCTTCAGTGCCGGAGAATACCTATTGGGCGAAAGCTAACCATTGAGCTGCAGAGTCTTAAAGACTCTGCCAGCTCATGGCTCCACCATAGTCCATCCATGCATCATATGAGCATATCGGTAGTCAACTCTCC
>LPNX010225498.1:208637-226368 GCA_001517045.1 Pseudotsuga menziesii
GTTGACTACCGGAGATGCTCATATGATGCATAGATAGACTATGTCCCGAGCCATGAGCTGACAGAGTCTTTAAGACTCTGCAGCTCAATGGTTAGCTCTCGCCTTCTCAATATATGCACTGCCGAGCTTCTCAATATATGCACGGATAATCTTCTTCACCGAAGTAGACTGATCTTGAGCATAGTCCAAGGCGAAGTCCGGCAATATAGGAATGGATGTGCTGCCGCTGGAAGGATCGAAGGAAAGGAATAACCGGACTGCATCGACAGATGCTTCCTGGTTGATCGCATATTCTACATTCTGAACAAGACCGTTGGCCATGGGATCGTGGATGAATTGATCACTCTTATAATCATGGCACCTGGCCAAAGCCTTGCAAATATGCACTACCGTGCCAGTTTTCAAAAACTTTGTTGCGAACAATCCTCTGCCCTGTCCTTTGGCTGACTTTTTAATCACTACAGGTCCTATGAAATCTGCGTCTGGTTTGCAATCTTTTGGGCTTTTTGGAATACCCGCTATGGCTTCGCCAATAAGGTAATATTCGATACACTTTTGCCAATAGAAAGGAACGACAGATTTAGGCGTTCCGGACCTGCAAGACGGTAAAAAGTCGTCCATGAACCAATAGCATCCCTATAAAACCCTAAAGATATTAGCGATTCAATTCGCAGGCACAAAGCTTGCATAATCATTTGGTGAGAATCATCCAATTCAGAAGAGATCGCGCAGCAGGTCCGCTCGTCTTGGAGCGCCTCAGAATAGCGACCAAGTCCAATATACGCCCGCCATCTGTTGCAGTGCAATTAGAAACGAAGTAACATCCGATTTGTGTCAACCCATTTGGATTGGGTTTGCGAAAGGATTATTTCGCATTTAGTGTAATTCCGGACACATTCCTCCCACTCTTCGGTATCATGCGTGGGTCTTCCATTGTCAAACCAATCCTGGAATTTCGTTGGGCTGCTTTCACGGAACCTCTCTAATCTTACAAATGACCTAGGATTGCCGACTTCAAGCCACTGAAAGCCGTCAGGAGCTTTAAGCAAGCGAGGCTGCTTTAGCGCAATTTTGGTGCCCTTTGGGTAAGCCCTTTTTGCATAGGATTGATCGGTGAACAGCAAGTCTGGAGCAACGATTCATAGAGCAATGCCATTCGCGGTGTCCGCCTCTTTCATGACGGTATAGATTCTACCGAATCTGAAGGGATCAACGCAGAGCTCCCCATACAGGACTCTCCACTCATTCGACTCCCCAACGGCCAAGTCATTGAGATGAACAATAATGAGATCACCCGTCCGTATTAAATGCTTATACCGGGTTTGAACAACACGCAGGAATTCATTGGACCGGTCGGATACGCATAAATGTTCTGGAGAGGCCAATGAAGACAATTTCTTGAACGCCATATCGTGAATGGCCATGAATGTTTCTGTATTATTGTTGGAAATAGACTCCATATTTTTATGGAAAGCGGACCAAGGCCAAAAATGTGAACAAGGCTTTGAAGAATCTGTGATGAATAAGGTATACCTGGTGTAGAAGTGGATGGCCGAATCAGTATGAGAGCTTTCTCTTCGGTAATCGCTGCTGCTGCTTTGTCCTGATCTGCCTTCATCTCGTCTTCTTGTGTTATTTCGGGATGCTTCATCATGAGTGGGAGTAAGCGATGGAAAAGATAGTTGCATGGGAGTAAGCGATGGAAAAGATAGTTGCAGGCTTGCAGCTATAGGAAGTAAACCTCATGGTGTCCCTCTTAGGGTATTGTTCTCTCGCTCGTCTGTCGAATGACGAGATGATCAAAAGTTCCAATTGATATAAGGAGCACGCGTGTTTGATTGAAAGCCAAAGGCAATAAATGATCGCGGTTGATATAAGGAGCACGAGTCTTTGATTGAAAGCCAAAGGCACTAAATGATCGCGGTACTAGTTCGATAAGGGTTTAAAGCCATCAATGAAGGGAGTGGCCAATAGTTCAATAGGGCTAGAGGACCATATTACTTAAAAAATATGGTTTAGATTTAGATTTAGACTTAGACAGGTCATGGGCCTAACTGTTAAGAGCACTTGTTTCCTTCTAGGAGGTCACAGGTCCAGATCTAGAGGGGTAGGGTATGTATACAGATGTAACACTTACATCACTTCGAGTGAGAGGGGTCTTTTTTCCCACAAACAAGGGGGTCTCATACACCAAATTGGTGTCTAGCTTGACTTTGACCTTAAAAATATATTATTATTATATCTATTATTATTACTATACACCAGAATCCTATTACATGGAGAAGGATGAAGAAAATCACTCACATTAATATGATTTTTATTTATATATTGAGAAATTAGGGTTTATGATTAAAGAATTACTTTTTAAATTTGAAATACAAACCACCAATTCAAGAAATATTGAAGCAAATCATTCACACATGAATACACAAAATTTGGTCAAAGACTCCGAGAAACCCCAATTCATGGGGAAAACACTAGAAAGAGAATTATCATTAAAAATAGAATCTCATAAATTTTTCCCAACAACACACAAAACAATTTTTCTTGTGACCCTTACTCACAAATTTCATCCACCAAAACAACTACAAATACCTCGATTTATGTGCCAATTTCTTGTACTTTCACACTTGTGGTACGAAACTCTACACACGTGTTGTATGGTTATGTACTTTTTTCTTTCATCGAGAATCATGCGAGAGCAACAATAAAGGTTGTACGACCTTGTCAAACAGTTGTACGGATCTTCCTCGATTTCTGTGCTTCACATGTGTGCTCTAGAGATCTTACATGTGCAATAAATGTTGATGTACTTTTTTTTCATTAATGTTGCTCCTTGTCTAGGGAAATGTGCCATACTTCTAGGGCATTTCTATCTCCTTGATTCTCAATCTCTTCTCTCTCTCCACATTGATGGCTAATTTTCTAATTTGTCCTCTACCCTAGTTTTATACTTTAAAACTTGTAACTACTTCTCTAACCACATAATCTGTGGTGGAGATTCATTTACAAGATCTAGGAGCCTCACTTAATGCACTCTTATTTAATAATAACTCGCTTTAATTATTAAATATCTTTTAAGTGAAATCCAATACAATAAACTACAAAACATCATTTATTTTATATAATTCCACTTTATACATAAAAATACACAAGGAACAAATTACATGTCATCTATCACAGAACACCAAAACTATAAAGAGGACCTTCATAACTAACATTTCAACACTCTCTCTATCTCTAACTCCTACAATATCTCCCTCTTGCTCTCGAATCAATCTCAGAAACAAATGTTCTACTCTGTATCGGAACTAAGAAGCTTGAGAGTCCACCCGAGCCTCATCAACATGCTCATATGCACCATCACTTGACTGGATGAGCCTCCTTCCACTACTGTGGAGAGAGTCACTCTCCTCTTCATAACCATATCTATGAGATGCAACACCATCATCATTCTATGACTCTTGATAGCCACCCTCTTGCTCCTGCTCCTAGTCATACTGTATGCCATCTTAGTACATAGAGTGTGTCTCTCTGATCCCCTAACAGAATGGTGGTCTCAGCTAGCTCATCTCTCCGATACAAGAAGACATGGCGCGACCTCACCATCATTCCATAGCCATCAACGTTAAAGGATGATCCTAAGAGTTTGCTGACTCTCATACGAGGTACAAACAATACTCCATGTATGTTGATGGACTCTTCAAGGTCTAGTTGGAACATAATTGTTCCAACCCCTTGTATAGAAATCTCGATACTATCACTATATAACTAGACGAAATGTCTCGACCCCAATGTTGTGATCATCTCTAAGAAATCATAGACTCGATTCATGTGTTTAGTTGCACCATTGTAAACAACTAAAACATTCTCAAACACATAACTCCCTACGCTGGAATCATCTGAGACACGAGAAAAATCTTGCTCAAATTTCATGGCACAATCTTCTACTATTGTAGAGGCTTCCATATCTCTTTATGTCTTCTCTTTCACATTCTTTTTCTCACGACATTTTGAAGAATAGTGTCACATATTCCCACAATGGTAGCACCTAATCTGACTGAGGTCTTTCTTCCACTTGTTTGTCTTTGCAGCAAGAGCTACATTCACCTCTTCCCTAACTCAACCACCCAAATCTCCCTCTTGAATTTCCTCTTGGGTAAAATTATCCCAAATCCTAGACTAGTCCGGAAGTTTCTCTCTACCAACAATACATTTGACAAAAATGTCCCATTTCTTGGTGAAGCCCTTCACGAGTATCCTCACCAATTCTAAATTTGAGATAGTTTCTCCTACTGTTCCCAACTCATCTTTGAATTGAGCCACTCGATTTAGGCACAAAGTTACACTTTCATCTTTGGTCATCTTCACATTGTGCAACTTGTCCTTCAATGGCATCTTCTAGTTCTCATTCTTTGATTCGAACAACTGCTTCAGGATATTCCACATGTAATTAGGAGTCTTCTTATTTGCCAAATGCGGAATAAGATGATCTTTTACCCCATCTAAGATCACCCTCTAGGTTCTGGATTCTAGGGCTTCATGTTCTTCTAATTCATCCTTGTGAGTAGGCTTCATCATTTTTGTGTTTGCAAAGTTCCATATCTTCCATTCTTTTAGCACCGCAATTATTCTAACTTTTCAAGGAAGATAGTTGGATATGTCATCCAACCTATATTCATATCTAATGCTCATCATCTAGAAATTAACTCACAACAAATCTTCCTAAACTCGAAAGACAACACACTTATATTTCGTGATTCATAACTTTGAATACTACATCAACTTGACTCTAATACCATGAAGAAATTAAGTGACATTAATATGATATTGTATTTACACATTAAGTCAAACACTTGAGAAACTAGGGTTTATGATTAAAAATTTACTCAAGAATAATCCAATACTGAAACAAATCATTCACACATGAATACACATAAATTTTGGTCAAAGACCACGAAAAACCCCAACTCCTAGGGAAAACTCTAGAATGATAAAATTATCATTAAATAGAGAATCTCAAATTTTTTTCCCAACAACATAGACAAATATTTCATTCACCAAAACAATTGCAAATACCTCGATTTTTGTGCCAATCTGTTGTTGTACGGATATGCTGTACTTTCACAAAGGTGGTATGAAACTGTACAGTCTACACACATGTTGTACGATTATGTACTTTCTTCCTACCTCATGAATCGTGCCACATCAACAATAAATGTTGTACGAACCTATCAAAGAGTTGTACATATTTGCCTCGATCTATGTGCTTTACAAGTGTGTTGTACAGATGTGACATGTGCAATAAATGCTACTATACTTTTGGCAATTAATGATGCTCATTGTTTTGGAAAATGTGCTAGTCTTCTAGGGAATTACTATCTCCTTCAGTCTCAATCTTCTCTCTCTCTCTCTCTCTCTCTCTCTCTCTCTCTCCTCATTGATGGTGGTGTTTCTAATTTGTCCTTTACCCTAGTTTTATAATTTAAAATTTCTAACTACTTCTCTAACCACTTAATATGTGGTTGAGATTCATTTACAAGATCTAGGGTCCCCACTTAATGCACTCTTATTTAATAGTAACTCACTTTAATTGTTAAATATCTTTTAAGTGAGACCCAATACAATAAAGTACAAAACATCATTTATTTATATATAGTTCCACTTTATACATAAATGTACACAATCAACAAATTACATGTACTCTTTATCACACAACACCAAAACTATAAGGAGGACATTCAGAATTAACCTTTCAACACAAAATGTGCTTCAACTGTACAACAAAATCTGCTCTGACTTTAGTTATGTGAAACCCTTCGACTCACTCACTTTAAAAAGGATACCGTATAAAGCGCAAAGAATTCAAATGTTACTTTTACCATTTATTATCCCTCAAAGCACACCCATAGATAAAAAAAAAAAAAAAAAAGACTTCAAATGTGGGTATGACTAAAAAGCCTTCAAATGTTACTTTTAGCATCTATTATCCTTCAAAGCGCACCAAGGGATGAAAATAGTCTTAAAAGTTACTTTTATCATTTATTACCAACTTTCTTAGTTGTTTGATTTTAATCCATTCCTCCTAACTTTTTTGTGGTTTGATTTAATCCATTCGACGTTTTGCACAATAGTAAATGGAGCATAAATATATTCCCAACCCAAATCTTAGTAGTCAAAGCTTAATGGTTAGCCTTTAATCCTAGCTTTCTTAGTGGTTTTCTTTTACTCATTCCACGCATAGGAGAATGTAGATGGTAAATAGCTTCTAATCCTATATAGTTTTCTTAGTGGTTTGCTTTTACTCATTCAACCCTTAAGAGAATGGTAAATATAACATAAATATATAAGCTACCCAAATCTTGATGGTCAAAACATAGTGGTTAGCATTTAATCCCATAGAGCTTTCTTAGTCGTTTACTTTGAATTCATGCAGCGTTTAGGATAACAATAAATGGTGAGGGGAGAATAAATATATAAGCTACTCAAACCTTTAAAAATGAGTTAAAATACTTTTATTTGATATTTTGTCCTCAAAGACCATTTGAGTCAAAATATATTTTAATTTTTCATATAAACTCATAAAGTTTCAAACTTTACATAAAAAGTGTGTTAGCAACACACTTATTCACCATTTATTTTAAATTCACTTGAGTGAAATAAAAATTCCCTAATAAATATCCAAAAATAATTAAAAAATTCTTATTTAATATTAGTTATTAAAAATTATTTCAAGTATTTTTTATATAATAAAATATATTTATAAAACTTCTGCATGCCATATATATATATATATATATATATATATATATATATATATATATATATATATATATATATATATATATATATATATATATATATATATATATATATATATATATTAAAATTTTAGTTATTTAACTTTTTTAATATTCAATCAAATTAAAGTAAATATAAAATAATTACAATACATTTTATTATAATAATAAAATGTCACCAAAATGTAGTGAAGTGATACATATTAGATTATTGTTATTTACGTTTACGTGATTACATAATTGAATTTAGTTTGGCATAAAATAATATATGTATAGTAGATGTTAATATTAAGTTGGGATGTATAGTGAGAAAGAGCAAGAGAAAATAATTTGTCATTTTTGTCACACTAATAGAATTGAAGACCAAATCATTCTCTTGTTGATGTATTTGTAACTTCGGAATGTACTCATCCGTATATCTTATGTATTGTACCCCGATGTTTATTCCGGGATGTGTATGTAATGTATTTGAGTCATGTCATTCCTCGATGTTTATTCTCGGAAGTTTCTATAATGCAATAAGTCATGTCAAGTCATTGTGGGTAACCCTCCTATTGGTCAAGGGTTAAAGTCCCCACAGTTGTGGGGCCCTTGGGTTATTAGACTATCCTAGAGAAGTCGACCCTAGGTGAGTCATTGTAAGCCAGGGCAATAGTCCCCACCATTGTGTTAAGGATAAACCTCCTTGTTGGTCGGAGGAGGCAAAGTCCCCACAAGTTGTGGGGAACTACGGTTATTAGACACTCCTAGAGATGTCGGCTCTAGTAAGTAATTGTTAAGTGAGGCTAACATGTTGGAGTGGGTTTCAAGTGAACGAAAGAATATAAATAGAGAGTGAGCCTCTCTATTTATCACACACACACTCACTCATTGGGGCGCATGAATGAGAGAGGAGAAGCTCTCTCAGTGGGAGAGAGAGAAACAAAAGTTGTGGAGATCATCTTTATGTTTTCGGGTTTTACTTTTGGTGTTGATTCTATCTCTGAGGAAGTTGCAGGGTTTTGACTATTTATAGTTTCCTCGAGGATGAACACTGTGTTCATTGTCTCTTGTGTTTGATTGCTATGCTTGTAATTCTCTTAGTTAAAGATCCTAATGTATTGCTAGCTTAATGATAAAAATCTAACATGGTGTTAGAGCTAACCTGAGAAGAAGACATTATACAACTGCAGAAGCTAGGGATTCTTACTTTTTTGGTCTCTCTCCACAATCTATCAGTAA
Organism: Pseudotsuga menziesii; assembly: GCA_001517045.1. Lineage (NCBI taxonomy): Eukaryota > Viridiplantae > Streptophyta > Pinopsida > Pinales > Pinaceae > Pseudotsuga > Pseudotsuga menziesii. Next base: position 216,659 of record LPNX010225498.1, read on the forward strand.
AAGTATGTTAGGCTAACTCTCCATTGAAGGGCGCATCTTTCTGTCGAAGCAGAATTCGATTCCGAGCATTTTCAGTTTTGGTGTGGAAAATTAGGAATTTCTACAGAAGAGGAATTTTTGAGTGAGCCCAGCATAGGATTGTTATCCTCATCAAAATCAAAGTTCAGAGACCTGGATCAATATTTTTGGTTGGGTGAAAATTTGGGAAAGTCAAACCCTAGTTTGACCTCGAGCTAGAAAAACCCTAAATACTAAAACTCCTAAGTTTTGGTACATTTGCTATATCCCTAGATTGGAAAACGGTCAGGAGCTGGAAATTACAGAGGCTAAATATAAAATATTTATTTACACTGTATCCAAAATTCAACCTAATATTCGCTATATTATAGGAGATATGATCCCTCCAATTTAGGGTTCCAGCCTCTTCCAGAATTCATCCCTAAACAAGACACATCGGGAGAATTGCTATATATTGGGTTACAAAGGTCCAAATGACAGTTCGGAAGATGTTCCAGAAAGGGAACGAACTTTAATTTCTGTGGTCCGAGATTTAGACTCAGAATATGAACGAGTGACACATGGACATCCATACAAGTTAACTGTTCAGAACAGTCCTATAACAGGTCACCTTGGGAAAACAATCATAAGTACCAATTGTTGAAACCAGTTCTGATGAAACTTGTGGTAGTGGATCAGGGACATGTGAGGATAACGCATTGCAATGTTTCAGAAATAGAGGAGCAGTAAATTCGGAGATATCATAGAAATAGTAACATAAATTTTTGCATAAGAAATTGGAAAACTAGGGCTTCCTGTTCCAGGTGCTTCCCTCCACTGGTTTTAGAAAAGGAGTACATTGGACAGCTCCATTTGAAGAGATCTATATTTATATCCAATTATATCTGAAATATTCCAACTTTTTAAAATTAGGGTTTCTCTGACAAACCCTAGATCAGCGAGCTCCGGAACGAGGACGGATACCTCAAATCGGTAAGATCTAATCTTTTGCTATTTTCATTTGAGGTTCTCATTTCAAAATGATCTATCACATCAGCTTGATGATAAGCTTGGTGAAGTTGACAACTTCCAATCATGGAGGTATATGATCTCTCTGAAGAAAATGAAATGGACACCTACATGAGTAGAGAGGTTCCAGTTCCAAAAGGAGATGAGGCTCAAAGCCTTACACAAGAAGAACTTGGTCGAGGCCTAGAAGATCATTGTTGATTCAGTCACGAATCAACTTGTACCACAAGTGTCTTCCCTAAAGACACCGAAGATGTTTGATTCCTTGACCAAGCTATTTGAAGGGAAGAACATAAATCAGAATATGTCCCTGAGAAAACAGTTGAAGAATGTGAAGATCCAGAATGCAGAGACCATGCAGTCATACTTTACAAGGGTCTCCCAAATCAAAGAACAACTTGAAGCGGTAAAAGAAGAAGTGAAGAATGCAGAAGTGGTGATAGCCACCTTGAATGGCCTCCCAGGATCATGGGATTCATTCATGCGAGGAATGTGTGCCATAAGGAAGTGATTACTTTCAGCAGACTCTGGGAAGAGCACACACGAGAAGAAGAAGCTCGACTCATAATAAGAGAAGAGAAGATGGGAGAAACTGAAGATCAAGCTCTTACCATCCAAAGAAAATCCCTCAACTAATGAGGAATATGAAGATATCAACTCTTGAGGAACCTCTTATCCACCTTAGCATTTCGATAAGAAACAATGATATTATGAATGAAGAAGATGATGAAGTTGAAATCTTAAGAAGGAGTCTACCCATGAAACAAATAAAGATAAGTATTCAATTGTCATCTCATGATATTGTTTTGTTATGCATTTGTCTATATTCAGTTAATGTATGATAGAATTTTTGCATTAATGACAGTATACTACTAATATGCATGTAATGGGTAAGTAGCTCATGGTGCTATACAACTCTCCATTGCTACTTATCTAAAATGAAACCTCTTTGCTGACATATTGGATTAGTGCACAATCTCAATGTTGTCCTGGCAGAGATGGAAGGCATCTAGAAAAGTTTCCATGAGATATGGATGAATGTTGTATTGGATAAAGTAGTTGCATGATCATATATTTATGCATAAGAAGTTGCCAGTATGAATATTCCTTATGAAATGTTTATAACCTTACAAATGCATTTGACTTGTCGGAAAGATCACATACATAATCGCCTACAAACAAAGAAGAATGAGACTTGTTCCAAAGAACACGTGACAACAGTTCAAAGATGAAAAAACAATATGATGAATACAGCGACATCATTGATGCAGAATCTTCCAAGAAGAAAGGGAATACCAATTCAAGAAGAATGATGTCTAGGATGCAGTATCGATACATGAATGGAAGTTCGTAGTTCCATCATGTAGTAGATGGAAACATCGTGGGATACAAGGCATAGATTACGAAGAGACATTTGCAGCCACTGGAAGTGAAGTCACATGACATGCATAATCATGTGTGCAAATGAAAGAAGGCCTTGTACGAGATCAGAAGACACCCACAGGATAACACATACATGAGGATCTTGATGAAGATCTGGACCTTTGCTACAAGGTTGATAGAGGATGACAAGCTCACAAATGGGTGTGAGAAGAACTTTTGAAAAATTTCAAGATAGAGGATCTTGGTATCCAGTGTCACTCCAGTACATAATGTTTCAATGCATAGAGTACGAAAGATAGAGGCAGTGTGATGCTTCAGAGGGAGTGACTACAGAAGATCCTAAGGTTTGACATGGCACGACAGGATAAATAGATTATTGATGACTCTAGGCTTTACTGAGAGTAAAGTGGATTCCAACCTTTGCTTCAAGGTTGAAGGCAGAAGACCAATGATGCTCCTGTTATGTGTTGATGCACTACGTTATAGGCATGGAGGTGTGGACAAGGGAAGTATGCAGTAGAGATCCTGAAGAGGTTCAGGATGATGGACTACAAGGCCATGACCACACCTATGGCATCGAACCTGAAGCTATTGAGTGTTGCTTCAACAGAGACGGTTGATGCTACGATGTATCGTCAGAAGATTGGTTCCTTGATGTACCTGACGAATACGAGACCAGATATTTGCTTTGTTGTGAACACATTGAGACATGTTCACCTGATGGTTGCAAAGAATATAGTAAAGAACCTGAAGGGTACAGTTGATTATGGGCTCAAGTATGAGGCGAATTAGAAGATTAACCTGGAGGGTTATGTGGATTCGTATTGGGCAGGAAGTGCCATTGATAGGAAGAGCACTTTGAGGTGCTACTTCAGTATGAGATCAGGTGTGATCTTTTGGTTTGACAGGATGGAGTATTGCATGGCGTTGAGTACAGCTGAGGCAAAATATGTTGCCACTTGATATTTTGGAGTTAGTATGTTTCTTTTGAAAACTACTATTTGATTTGATTGATATTACTTGCAATTTGGTATGATGCAGAGAGGAGCAGTGAAGCTCCAGTTTGTGATCCAGATCAAGATCTCTCGAAAAAAGGGAGTTCTAGCATAGCTGGTAAGACAGTCGTCTGAGCATATATCTTGGCGAAGCTCGTAGGTTGCTCAGATGTAATTGGTCATGTAGGTTGTCCTCAGATGTAATAGGTCCCGGCGAAGCTCGCAGGTTATCCTTGGATGTAATCAGCCCTGATGTGATTCTATGCTAGAAATTGCCAGAGTGAAGTTTGAGTACTTTAGGGAGAAGCTTGGTGTTCTCCAGATCGAGGTTCCCTCCAAAGGGAAGTGATGATTTCATGTGCCATTCTGACATGGTGACAGGATTGGTTCCTTCCATGGTCAGATGTAAGTGTTGTGCCATTCTGAAATGGTGAGAGGATTGGTTCCTTCCATGGTCAGATATAAGTGCTATGCCTTTCCGACATGGTGAGAGGATTGGTTCCTTCCATGGTCTGATGTAAGAGCTGTGACATAGTGAGAGGATTGGTTCCTTCCATTGTCAGATGTATGTGATGATCCCACATCCATCATGAAAAAGAGCTGGCTCTATGAAGACACATCTAGTATGAAAAAGGACTAGATCTGTGTAGGTTCCATATCTAGTATGAAAAAGGACTAGCTCTATAAAGACTCATCTAGTATGAAAAAGGACGAGCTCTGAGTAGCTGCCACATCTGGTATGAAAAAGGACTAGTTCTCTGAAGACTCATCTAGTATGAAAAAGGACTATCTTTGAGTAGCTGCAACATCTGGTATGAAAAAGGACCAGCTCTGTGATGCCTCATCTAGTATGAAAAAGGACCAGCTCTGTGAAGAATCATCTAGTATGAAAAAGGACTAGCTGTGAGTAGGTTCCACATCTGGTATGAAAAAGGACCAGCTCTATGATGCCACATCTAGTATGAAAAAGGACTAGCTCTGTGATGCCACATCTAGTATGAAAAAGGACTAGCTCTGTGATGATACATCCAGTATGTAAAAGGACTGCTCTATATAGGTTCCTATGACGAGAAGAATCAAGAGATAGCACCCGTGATGATCACCCAGTGATGATCCAGATCGAGTGATGATGATCCAGATCCTGTGATGATGTCCCAGAGATGATCCAGATCGAGTGATGATGACCCAGTGATGATCTGGATCTAGTGATGATGATCCATATCTAGTGATGATCCAAATCCAGTGATGATGATCGAGATCGAGTGATGATCCAGATCCGATGATGAAGATGACTTGAAGATGAAGATGACTTGAAGACGAAGATGACTTGATGATGATCCAGATGATACAGAGAAGAAGACTTGTGCTGATATATTGTGCCGAGAGAATACCTTCCTAGTTAAGAGGGAGTGTTGATGTATTTGTAACTTTGGAATGTACTCATCCGTATATCTTATGTATTGTACCCCGATGTTTATTCTGGGATGTGTCTGTAATGTATTTGAGTCATGTCATACCCTGATGTTTATTTCGGGAATTTTCTATAATGTAATAATTCATGTCAAGTCATTGTGGGTAACCCTCCTATTGGTCAAGGGTTAAAGTCCCCGTAGTTGTGGGGCCCTTGGGTTATTAGAATATCCTAGAGAAGTTGACCCTAGGTGATTCATTGTAAGTTGGGGCAATAGTCCCCACCATTGTGTTAAGGATAAACCTCCTTGTTGGTCGGAGGAGGCAAACTCCCCACAAGTTGTGGGGCACTAGGGTTATTAGACACTCCTAGAGATGTCGGCTCTAGTAAGTAATTGTTAAGTGAGGCTAACATGTTGGAGTGGGTTTCAAGTGAAAGAAAGAATATAAATAGAGAGTGAGCCTCTATATTTATCACACACAAACTCACTCATTGGGGTGCATGAGTGAGAGAGGAGAATCTCTCTCAGTGTGAGAGAGAGAGACAGAAGCTATAGAGATCATGTTTATCTTTTCGGGTTTTACTTTTGGTGTTGATTCTATCTCTGAGGAAGTTGTGGGGTTTTCACCATTTATGGTTTCCTCGAGGATAAACACTGTTTTCATTGTCTCTTGTGTTTGATTTTTGTGCTTGTTATTCACTCAGTTAAAGATCCTAATGTATTGCTAGCTTAATGATAAAAATATAACATCTCTTAAGATGTATAGCATATACTTATGGTAAATCTCAATTTCAAAATATTTGGTACAATGCACAAATGGTGATTTAGTAATGATTCGTTCAAGATTCTAAAAACCAAGTAATTCCCTAACTTCATTAATAGTATCATCATCATCATTATTTTTTCACCAAAAACAAAGCTATACTTGTGTAATATCCTGAATTTTGACCTAACACTTATGGGCATAAACGCCATTGCTTATGATGTTACTTTGATGTTTTAATTGGTATATTGGGTCTAAGACTCCACTGCACATGAACATGATGATTTGTTTGATATATTGGGCATAATCCAATTGCATATGTTTTATATATGATTTCATGTGTTGGGCGTGGACCCTGAAGCACATAATTGATGAGATGTTTTTTGTTGAGCGAGGAGCTCTAGAGCACATGAGTATTTGATGTTTGTGTTGAGCGAGAAGCTCATGAACACATTAATGTTTATATTTGTGTTGAGAGAGAAGCTATGAAACAAATGAAGTTATGAAAACCTTTGTGTTGAGCATGAAGCTCTGAAGCACATGAAAAGTTAAAATTGGAGGTGTTGGGTATAAGCCGTGGAGCCTTCCAAGGTGATGTTGAGCATAAGCTCTGGAACATCGGATCCTTGGCCATTGTATCCTTACGTGTATCCTACAAATACATTCTAGAATTATTGTTGAGGGAGGAGCTCTCGAATTGCACTAAGTTTTTAACTCCTTGTTTTTAGCGTTGAGTCTGGGCTCTCAATAAGCGCTAGGAGTTACTGAAAAGAATTAATATGTTGATTGAAAACGACTCTCATAAAACATTGATCTCATATTACTTATTTTTAGGTGATTAAATGAAATTTTGATTATCTGTATCTGATCAAGTACTGAAGAACTACTATGTTATATGAGGGAATGTAATGTCCCAAAAAAATGAAAAAAAAAAAAAAATTTAGGAGGCTAGGTAAAACTACCTAAATGCAACATTATTCAACCGGAATATAATGTACAATAGTTCTACCACTGTTTGGTCATAAGCTATTCTTACTTCCTATCATCTTACTTTTAGTTATCCTTATTACTTTTTTTTAATTAAGATGTCATAATGTTGATTACTACATTGTTCTTATGGTTATACATTGTCGTGTTTGTGTCGTTACTTAATTTTATACTTTGTTTGTTTCTGCATAGTCTTACTTGTTATTTATATTGTTCTAACTTAACTTTGTTTATGGAACTAAAGTGGGTGGAGTGGTGGGACTAGTTCTCCCATGACAGTTGGAGAGGTAAAGTGGTCACTTGTATAGCACACTTACTTAGTTCTGTTTGAACTAAGGCACCTCTCTCATTTTATATGCAGATTATACTTAGCGATGGAGACTTGTTAAAGTGTGTTGAATGCTTTGATCGTTATCACACCTACTCGTTGTCAATACGGTCTTTTACTGATTCAGCTTGTTATCCAGGTAATTCCTATTTTCATTAATTATCTAACCTAGATGAATTATTTATGTGCTACCTTTTAATCATTATAATTATATTTCATGTGTATTTTATTACAACTTATTAACATATTTCTTATTTATTTCATGGCAGGTTGTAATCTTGGTTTAAGATTAACGTGGATTTTATTCATAGCAATAATACTACCATGGCATATTTCATATGCCATGGTTTCTAAGCATTAAGCTTAGGGAACATAGATATGCAATGTATTAAGGCTTATGCCTATGGTCTAATCAATACATGTCATATGCTATACCTTGTACCTTGTGACATGACTTTGGGTTAGCGTATATAATATATGGACTAAGAATTACACTATTCATTATATTGAACATTGGGGTGGTGAGATATAACTTATGGTTTTGGCACTTATGCGATGGGGTTTAACACCGTGCATGGAAATGGAACCCAACGTTAATGTAACGAATGCAAAACTATGGAAGTGTGGCTTTTGGGTGGATAGCAGACACCAGGCTGGCGCCATTAATGCTTCTTTGGGTTTGGGAATCCCAAGCTTAGAGCTTGGATCTACGAATGGTTTGGTCATTTCGCTTGGTCTGTGGATGGTTGTGCTCTCGGCTCTACGCTGTGAAGGAGGAAACGCCCTGGGTGACGAAGGTAAGCTTTGTTTGGTTTCATGACTGCATTTTACTTATGGGATTTCGATTTTCCTTCGGGCCTGTGTATGCAAGGTTTGGGTTTGTAAGAAAATGTGTTGTTAGCAGCAAAAGGGAAGCCTTGGGACTGTTAATAAAATCTATGTTTCCTTTATGTAAATTGTATTTTTGATTTGGGGGTTTTTAAGCCTGGGTAGTGCCATTGATTGCAATGGTTCGCTAGCCCTTGGCACGGCTGTATAAACTTTGATTTGCAGACTTTAATGGTGACTATGTAAATAATCTATCCTACATTTTTTGGAATGGTTAAAGGACTGGAATGTCTCTAAATTCATATGCTACGATAGGTGTTTATTAAACTTAGATTGCATAAGGAATTTGCTTGCATGGATTCTCTGTGTAATTGCTTTTATTCATTTCTTGGTTTAATTACTTGACAACGTATGGGTTGATGGCCATGGAGTGCGTGGCATGATCCCTTTCCATGGTTGTTGTGATAGCTTGGATGGTTGCAATTCTTACTATTTCGTTTTATTATTATGTGATGTGGAAATGTGAAGAATCCATAGGTGAAAACCCATGATGTCTATTGTTGCTTTAGGTTTACTTTTAATGGACTATGTATTTAGTTATTTTTGGTTGTGGTTGTGCTTACAAAGTGGGTGCATAACCTAGGGTCTTTCGAACTTGCTGTAGAAAATGTATTTTCTTATTTAAGCCCACCTAACCTTTGTGTATAGTGTGTCTATGATGGATGTACAATGACTCCACAAGATTCAAATATTAGTCGTGGTTAATTTAAGGAGTATGTAATTGAAATGGATGGTTAAGTTTAGGGGCTTAGGTTCCAACAATATTCACTTCCTGTCCTCTCCTGTATAAATATGTTAATCCCTTATTGATGACACATTACACCATATAGTGTGGCACATTACCCCCTATATTGTGGGGCATTACATATTAGTTATGTAGGCTTGGGGTCTAATAGTGGGTTTATTAGTTGTTATTGTACACCAGCATCTCCTATATATAGCAAGAATATATTATCATTTTAGCATCATCTCATCTTGTATTGTCTTGTACATTGTGTAAGGAGCGTAACCAGGAATATTTCACGTTCTGCGGACATAAGCTATTCCTCTGGTCTAAATGGTTCTAATACAGAACAAATGAGTTAACGACAAAGGATGAAGACCTTCCTTGGATGTCGTAGACACTTGAAATGATGCTTCGATAGTGAACCTATGTACCTGCAAATAGATCAAACATGCAAACACATCAAAGCTACCAGAAAATCATCTACTTATCCATGTTAGTGACTAAGGAATCTAACAACATGTACATGCGAAATCAAAACAACAGTAATGTGGGACGAAAATCAGCTTTGCATTAAGAACCACTTATACTATGAAACAAGAACTCGACACAGTTCTCATTTTTCTCTCTCCTAATTTTAGTAGCTAATTTTACCTCCATTTAAAAAAGGGTTGATACCAGTATCACACATTTTCATTTTAAGGCATTTTTTTGGCCTTTGAATCATCTTCATCATAAAAAAATTATTACTTTCTATTTTCAAGTGTGTTTTTTAGACATTTAACAAAATACCATACATTTAGAAGCAAGTTATATTGAAACGCGCACACACACACACACACGCACACACACACACACACACACACACACATATATATTGCAATTTTTCTTTAAAATAAGACATTTTTATAGGCAAAATAAGACTTTTTTATTGACAAAATTCTAAGAAATTCTATAAAATAAAGACATTTACAACCATTTTCAATATATTTTCATAGATTTTTTGTATAAAATGATACTATTTCATACTATATTCCTGAAATATTACGATTCACATAAATTCACAAAAAACTATACCATATATTTTTAAATATCATATTAGAAACAATATATATAGAGATTTTATTTCTAAAACAAAGTCTGAAAGTAAAAACAGTACTAATATATCTTATCAAAAAAATTTCAAATCTAACATTTTATTCAA
>LPNX010225498.1:227147-326236 GCA_001517045.1 Pseudotsuga menziesii
AAAAACTCAAAACCCACAACAACAAATGCCCCCTTCAAAATGAAAAAATGTTATCACCTCCACGTGGCAATATTATTGGTTTACTAAAGTTTAAAAGTGCTAGGTCATCCGAAGTGAAATTTGACCTTAGATTCTATTTACCACTTTGAAATATTCAAATATTTAACTTGTCATACCTTACAAAATATTTATCGACGTCATCACTTACGAAATTGTGATTAAGGGGAAGGGAGAAGTGGCGAAACTTGAAAATTATGAAATATCGCGCCTTGTAGTGTTCAGCGATGTTTCCGTAGAACATGAGTGGGAAGCAGGCGGTGGTCCTGTTGTTCAAAGTGGTAATTTAAATACTTCAAGATGGCCTTAGTGAGTGGGGGAGGAAATAAAATGCGACACTTTTATTTCAAGATATGCGCCATTTTCCACCTAAGTAAGGATTTACGGCATGTAACATATTATAACCTCGTGCTATTGGAACAAACTCTAGAGTAGCTATCAATAGATAATAGTGTAAGGATCCCGTACCACCAGAGAAAACTGAACTGGTCAAAACCACCTTGTTTATTCTTTACCAAGATACCGCTAGGATTGATAGGGGACAGATTGAGCGCTTGCCTTGGTTCGGTTTTCACTTTGAGATAGCCTGCTGTTAAGTGATTGGATCATGCGAGTGGATTACTATATTTTTTATCTTTACTCAGTGCAAGATTGAAGAAGCTGAGACTAACCATGCCCTTATTGAGCCTCCCTTCGCTATAACCCATATACTATATGATCTATCCACCAGAAATATCACCATATCTAGGTACTTATTTTCGCTCATATTTATAATATTTAGGGGTATTTAAGCTTATATTACACTATTTTAGGGCGTTGATCACTCTATCGCTTGCCCCAAGAATTAATGTTGAAAGATTGGATCGCAAACGAACGCTTCCCCCATATATTTTAGGGCGCTGTATAAAAGAAAGAGGATCCCTGTTGAAAGAAGAGCCCTCGGTTCAGATTGACGATGACTCGTCATACCTTACAAAAAATATTTAACTTGTCATACCTTACAAAATATTTATCGACGTCATCACTTATGAAATTGTGATTAAGGGGAAGGGAGAAGTGGCGCACGGAGCGGAGCTCCGCTCTTGGGGTGCCAAAGCGCCACCCTTCACGAGCGACACGATTCTGAGAATTGCGTCGCTCGTGAAAGGTGGCGCTTCGGCACCCCAAGAGCGTAGCTCCGCTCCGTGTGCCACTCCTTATATGTTTCATGGTAGAGAGGCCTGAGCTTTGAAACTTCCATATATGATTTCTTCTACCTTCCTCCGTACAAATCCAAAACAAGATCGATGCCCTTTTGCACACTGTACCATATTTTCTATTACAAATTCGAAGAAACAACACCCACATTCCGCTTTTCCATTGTTCATTACTTCTAAAGATGACGAGCCTAAAGAATCGGTCATTTTTCTCTAAAATCCTCGATGAAGCAGTTTAGTTGTTCTCTAATTTCCTCAAGTGAAAAGAGCCTCGAGAGTTTTAGAAGCAGCAGCTTTCTGTAATTTGCTCAAGTGAGAAACCGTTCTGTAATTTTTGAAAAGAGCCTAAAACCCTTGATAAAACGGCTCATTGTAACTTGCGGTAATAACAGGCGATTGTATTGTCAAAGCAAATATCACTCTTGAAGTGGCGACATACATTAAATACAAGAGAAGGAGTGTTTAAATATGACTTACCATAGATTGCTAGCCGACAAAATAAGGCCACCTTAACTTAATATGATCTCTAGTGGATATTAAGGCCACCTTAACTTAATATGATCTCCAGCGGATATTACAGCCTTCCTAGTTACAAACAATTTTGTTCTTACCAACAATTTTGTTTTTAGTCAACGAGATATTTACAAACGACAATTCTATATAAAGTCACATAGCCCACATATATCCAACGAGCAACTCACTAAATTATAGTTTTTTGTAATTATAAAAGATATACACTTAATTACATATAAAATGGTATGATTGACTTAGCAAGGGTCATCAAATCAAGATGCTTTTTTTATCTAGCCTTGTCATAATGACTCATTGGGGAAACTGAACCTAATGTTTTTCATCATATTGGGGATTGCAATGATATCTTTTTTATTTATAGTGATGGTATTACAATGATATCTTTTTTATTTATAGTGATGGTAGGAAAAAAATTATGATTTCATGAATAATAAAGATCCATTATTTGAAGGTTGTGGTTAATGATGATTTTGTAGGAAGAAAAATTTGATTGGACGAATAATAAAAATCTATTATTTGAAGGCTGTGATTAATGATGATGTGAAGATGATATTATAATATGCCATGAAACAATGGTTGAACTCTTGAAGATTTAACCTAATGAAGAATTAATATGATGGCATTTTGATTCATTATTGATTATTGATTAATAATGGTAGATTGGTATGGAAATGTTATTGACTCCATAATACTAATAGCGAGACATGTAATTTCAATAAGATGATAATACCAATATCATGCCATCCAATTGGAGAATCATAATGATAATTATGATTGATGCACTAGTAGTCTAATGACTACCCAAGGGAATTGACTATTAGTGATGTTGATTTTGCTAGGATAAAATAGACTAAATTGATAATGATTCATGGATATTAATAGTAATTAATAATATCATATATTTGTCAAATATATGATATGAATGTAATTAATATGATAGAGATGTCAAATTGATATGGATGTAATTAATAAGATATGGATGCCAATTAGACATTATATAAATACAATTGTAATTAATATGATATTAATTTGACATCCATAATCAATTTGACAATTATATGATATTATTAAAATACAAACTTCTTTTCAAATGGAATTATTTAACTTACTTTGGACTCTAGTAAGCTTCTTCCTGTCAACTTTGGGATGTATGTATACTAGCAACTCTATTTCTAGTGTCATTTGCTAAAAAAAATTGATCATTCTTTTTTTCTATAACCAATAAAATAATAAGTATTTTTTGATGCTACAATTTGAGAGACGAACAAACTAACTATAACATTGCATAGGTAAATATATTGTGCTAAAGTGAAATGACATTTCTTTTTCTTTCCACCCCCTTTTTTTTGGACTTGATCCCTAAAGCTAGCCATGTTTTTATCTCATGATCATCAATAGCCTTGGTTGGCTTCAATTCTTGCAATGGATTTCTTGTGATCTTATGTGATCCATTTCGCATCAACAAAAATATAAATTTCATATGGGAAAATAACCGACCTTCAAACCACAAAAACATTTTCAATTAATAGTTTTACTTGCATACAATTTACTATAAGAATTCTTTAAATATAGAAATACAATGAAGCATGTAGTATAATGGTTAGGGACCTTATTAAATTATATAACTTTACAGAAAAGAAACAAGAACTCGCATGTCCTAAGACTTATATGGGATGCCATTTCGATAAAAAATTGTAGACAGAGACAATTATAATTGTACCATTTTTTTTTTTAATGTGATTATATGTCTCACGTGACTTCTTATGAAGAATGGGATACAATTGCAAAAGATCATGATTAGGAGGAATAAACAGAATGTGTGGAGTGTATTAGGGGATTAGGGTTTTTTTTTTATAAATTATATGGAGACCTTCCTCTGAAGAAAATACAGATTCAATGGAGTGTTGCAATCCATGGATGAATTTGAATAATTTCACATGGAACATTTTAGATGTTTTTATTAGTATGATGTTTGCAATTCAAACTCTAAAGGAGTTTTTAAATATTTATACATGAATCATTTATTTTTGTATGGTCTAATATATGATTCATTATGAATCACATCATAATTTCTTTGATTTTATATGGTTAGAGTGGTGAAATATTGATGGAATATTTTTCTTTTGTTTAATATGCAAGTTTTTAAAAATTTGTAATTTATCTCTTCATGAAAAAAATCTATTTCCAATTTAGGGGTTGATTTTAAAGTTTTGGTAAACAATAGTATGGGATGTTTAGGCCATGGCTCTATTTTTTACTCCGAAAAAAAAAACATGTATATTGGTATCAACACTTTTATATTTGGAGGGTGTTTTTGGTGTTTTTTATGTAAAAAACATCATTTGTATGGCTAGAGTTCTCGTTTCATAGTATAAGTGGTTTAAGATGTATGGAGAAGTTTACAACCAATGAAGCCTTAGTGTCGACAAGCATCTCCACAAGACAAACACTTCATCCCCATAAGATCCAACTTTGTTGTCTATGCTCTCCAATGGCTTCGGCCAAGTGGTCAATCCAACAGCATAACAATACCTCTATATTTCTCCCCCTCAACCATGGACATGAGATTTTATTTATAAGGCTCAATGGATAGGAATGGTTGAGATATTTGTGGATGAGGTGGCCTCTAAGATCCTATGATGGGGGATCTCAAGCAAAACTGACCCACAACGATAGGGATAAGGGACGACACGAGGCTCATGATCTAGAAGCCTCGGGAAACTTCTCTTTTTCCCATTTTACCCAGGGTATCGCTTTTCTCCTCTTATGATAGAGCGATTTAGATAAGAAACGCTTATGGACTAAAGGCCACAGGAATTAGAATCGCTTATGGTAAACAAGATGCAGGCGGAGCGAGCAAGGTACCGCTCATGGTTCACAGGGAAAGCGCGGTGCTGAGTATTTTCATGTAGAATTGACGAACAACATGGGGTTTCCACTCTAAGAGTTGGGATTAAGGGCAAACATGTAAGTCAAAGGTATTATCACATCGTGGTGACAGGATTTGGGTATAGAAAAATTCCCCCCAAAGCATGACTCTTAGAGGGATACGATAAACGAGATCTTTGAGAGAACAAGTTGTCGCTCCGAGGTGAAAATGTCAGCTCAATCGGAGCATTTCGTCAAGTAGGCATCTGTAGTACATCAATATTTTTGACTCATAGACACAAGTAACCAACTCATGGTTGTAGATCAATACAAGGCAGATCCATGGAGGAATAAACAAGCATGGCTACTAGAATACAACGTAGATTCATGTGATAGAGGACTCAAACTTGGACATAGATACTAGACATACAATGTAGATCTATGTCATATAGACACAAATTTGAGCATAGCCACGATCATACAAATGTGGATCCATGCTAGATATATAAAACTCCATCGCAACCTGGGGAAAAGCAATGAGTGCTAAACAAATACCCAAGGTCTTCGTATCGTCTTCCACAAAGTACGATTCTATCCATGTGATTACAATGATCTGAAGTCGAACATGGTAGAAACCACTTGATTGTCGGCCAATGATGTGAACCATTAACAAGTGCGAGGAAGATCACCATTGATGTCAATGATTCCCAAGGTACCCTAGTACAATCTACTGAGTGTCAATAGATGTCCTGATGTCGAACACCCAGTTGATTCTATTGATCAAAGGTCAATGATGTGAACCTATGTCGAGGGTAAGAGAATCTATCATTAAGGCATACAGATCTCAAGGTACTAAGTTTTTTTATTTCTAAGACTATTTCCTGGATGATGAGCATATGTTGACGGGGATAGTATTGTCGAAGGAGGGCCATCATGAGTCCCACATTGACGACACGAAACTCAAAACATAGTTTTGGAATGATGTAAATGAAGTAACCATTGGACTGACTCAAAAGTATTGACACAGAGACCATTTTGACTGCAGAGAAAAAACTTCTTCAACTTCCCTTTGAACATCGGGCGGCACGACAAAACACTTGTCAGCATGACTAAATGGGACAAATACACAATGTGACAGTGGACAATGTATTCTTTTGAAAGACTCAAAATGTGTGGCATGACTCATGAGAATGGATCATCACAGAGATCAGCTGAATACCCAATTGACTAAAATGATATGTAGACAAGTGCCATGTTGAAAGGTAACGACAAACTACTGCCATTTATTTCCAAAAATGATTCCCTTCCCCTTTTCCCCATCATGATTGATGAGTGCCTCTTTTCGGTTTTACGAGTTCAAAGAGGGTAACAAACACTCGGTATAGCTTGTCCGAGGACAAGTCCAAACTCATATGTTTTACAAACCTGAGAGAGGAGGGGTTCGTTCCCAAAAACGGGTCTCCCAATGTTTAATTTAACGAGTCCAATGAAAGAAAACTCGGTATCGTTCGTGTTTAGAGAGTCTGAATGACCATGGAAGAAGACTCCAAAGGGTCCTTTTTTGTATTATTTAGTCCCTAAGGCCCGAAAAAGTATAAATCCATACCTTAGAAAACTATTCCAGTCATGATTCGCTGGAGTGTTCCTTTTTCGTAAATAGTCTAACCAAACTGAAAAAGAGATAACCTACCATCAGAGAGACGACCCTTCAAATGTTTTAACGAGCCTAAAGAAGAAAAGATTGCTCAACAATATTTTCGTATTTAAGGAGCCCGAAAAGAGTTTAAAGAAGACTCCATTAGGTCTCTTTTCACTATGAGAGATTTTACGAGCCTGAAAAGAATCAGAAATGGACTCGGACCTTTGATACTGAGTTTCGAGAGCGAGATCAAACTGTTGTAATAAATGCTCGATGCCTTTTTCTGTTTTATGGTAGTACGAAAAAGTTTAAAAAAAACTCCCAAGACTTTACTGCTATTGTTCTTCTATCCTGCAATGACTCAAAACAAGTGTTAAATGCACCAATAATTAACATTAAGGGATTACGAATGATAAATTTTGAATGATAGGCGATTTTAAATCAAAACTATAGCATGTCAAATGCAAAAATGTGTATAAAAATCATGTAAATAGTAAAAAATCAAATCATTTTACTATTTACCCATAGTGGAGAGAATTTGGACCACTTTCCTAGTCAGATCTTCAGTTGCTGATATCGGGAGTTTTCACCATCGTTTTCCAGTGTCGTTAGTTCCAGGTAATAGTTCAAACCCTACTCTTCCTTTTCATAGTCTAAATTTTGATTTTTAATGGTGTTTTGGGCTTGTATGGCAAGCCCTAAAACCATGGGAATGGGAACCGTGCTTATCCCTTGCAGGATACGCGGTACCTCACTAGAACCGTTCCGAAAACAAATCCCACAGGCGATGCCACCGCCTGTCTTCAATGGCGTACAGGCGGTGCCGGCCGTGAAGATGTAAAATTGTTAAAACAGGGAAAACTACATCATTTCTTTGGATTTAAATGATTAAGAATGATTCAAATAGGTGTTATGATTGTTTTTGGCAAGATCTTGCTAATAAAAAATGGTGATATGGAAGGAAAGACAACATGATAACGATGACACTTTCGCCGAAAGGAATGCGGGTTGCATAGCCGCATTATGAGACAATAGAGGTAGAGGATATCTACTTCTTGACTGGGCTTTCAAGACAGGGTGCCCCTATCTCATTGACAGGTTCCCAAGGAGGGGATATTACCACACAAGATTTGATAGACCATCACTGTATCCCAGGGATGCGGTCATCAAGGAAGAAAATCCCCATAAAGGAAGTGATGGACGGACCTCTACGGACTATGTTGTTTATGATGCAGAGAGTGGCGGGAAGCTAGGGAGTGTACCAGGATTATAGGGCACACATGATATATGCCATAGAGGCCATAGCACCTACAATATTCAACTAGGCAAAAGCCTTGCTTCCGATATTCAAAGACCAGCTGAGTAAGTGTCGGCAGGGGGAACTGAAGTAGTTCAGTTCTGGTTCCATTCTAGCATGCTTCTTATTTGAGCGGGTACAACAGATGAGACCCCAGGTGGTATTTATAGAGATAAGAGCGTGGGACCCTCGCATGCAGAGGTGGGTCCGTATTATGGCTCGTATTGGAGTGGGCAGGGGGAAGGTGAAGTTTGGTGACCCGTTATTCTGATGGCTCAGAGATTAGATCCTCATGGTGGGGGATTATACTTATGCAGGTACGGACTTCAGTGGAGACCCTGACCTACTGCTCCCACTTGGTGGATAGTGGGGTGACATCGGTAAGAAGCAAGAAACCCTAAAATCGAAATAGTATTTTTATGTTTTTTAATGTTTTATATTTTTTATGTTAAGTAACGAGACCTTAATATTTTCATGCAGACGTTGGAGCAGCACAACCTGGGGGAGATTTCCCATTGGATAGACGAGATGGTTCCTTCTTTGTATCACAAGGCGATGATGTGACCAGGGAGTAAGAGGCAAACCTGAAGAGGTTGACCCTAGACATCCGTGATGCTTCCATTGATGACCTCCCTCTGAGGTATCAAAGACCTACAGTAGGAGTACCGGGTCGGTTTAGTAGACTTCTACATAGAGTATCCCGGGCAGTGATGTGCTACCACGAGCATCACTAGACGATGTATGCATGATGGATCTACTGAAAGCTAATAGCTTCAGGATTTTGTGTGGTGATTTTGGTCTCGTGACCTATTTTTTGTAAACATGTTCATTCATATATATACATACTTTTACCTGGTGTTTATATGTCTCAAATGGTGGATGTATTTTACATGAGTTTTATGTGTCTTTAATTGTTTATTTACAATGAACCACGTTTGATTTTAATGTCATGAATAGGCAATATGTCAATCTAGGATGTAATTAGCTAATGAGTTAGCAACTACATTATGTTCCCTAGGGATATTCCTATAAGTAATGGTTTCAAATGACCTTTCTAACAAGCGTACCCTCTGGAAGAGGTGGAGAAGCACATGATTTCTATAATGGTATAAACATGGTTTAGATGACAAACCACGAGTTGTGATTCCATCAAGACTACCAGATTGCGAACATCTTGGGAGGCAGCTTCAGTCAGAAGTCATATGACTGCTCGATACTCAACGATGTTGTTGGTAGCGGGACCAATACAAACCACTCCTGTACTAACAAAATCTTCAGCCGAGGAATAGAGGACCCAAGTAGCAGAGGCAAGATTCAAGGTGTGGTGGCAAGCACCATCAGTGAATACGTTGAAATCCATCTACTCTGCATGACCAAAACATGGTATAAATAGATGCAGATACTAAACTCAAAACCATATTGAAAATACTAAAAGCACACTGAAAGTCAAGCAATATACATATATACAAGATACTATCCAAGAAATACCTAGGCATAGTACCTCTTCAGATACAACCCATTGCGAGGTTTCCCTAAAGGGATTCCATCGTAGTCAATGAGCTCGTAGGCCCCTTTTTTTAAAACTTTAGAAATAACGAAAGGACCGTACCACATGGACTCGAACTTTCCTTTCCCTAGTTTGTCATATCTTTGGTCGTAAGTCAAAACTAGGTCACCCTCGCTAAAGGCACGAGGTTGGACGGATTTATCATACTGTGCCTTGACGCATTTCTTATGTGCCTCATTAGCCAAGGAAGCATCTCTCTGAGTCTTTTCAAGGTTGTTCAAGTACAAAAATCTCTCTTCCTCTACGGAAGTGTCTGGGAGAAGTTCGACGACAAGTTTTAAGGATGGAATATGACATTGAATCGGTAAAATAGCTTTGAGTCCATAGACAAGATGGAAAGGTGTGAAACCAATAGCTGTTTTCACTGAAGTCCTATAATCCCAAAGAGAGAAGAAAACAATGTGGTGCCAGTTGGATTTATGATCTCCAACCATCCGACGAAGCATAGTTTTCAAAACTTTTTTAATGGCCTCTACTTGACCATTAGCTTGTGGATAATATGGCGTAGAGTTTTCATGGAAAAAAGCTATCTTGGCACTTAGTTCCTCCATCATTTGATTACGGAAATGTCATCCGTGATCAGTAACAATGGACTGCGGGACTCCAAATCTAGATATGATATGATTGAACAGGAAGAGAGCAACAGTCTTACCATCTTCCACATATGTAGGTATGGCCTCAACCCATTTTGTAAAATAGTCAATGGCTACGATGATGTAACCATCCCCCCCAGATGAGGTAGGCTTACAATGCATATAATCAATCCCCCATTTGGCAAATGGGCCAACGACAATGACGGGGTGTAGAGGAGCGAGATGTGAGAGTTTTTTGGGATACAAATCTTGCAAGGTGGGCATTTCTTAAAATCCTCATGATAGTCTTTAAAGACTAAAGGCCAAAAATAGCCAGCGTGAAGGATTTTCTGGGTTGTAGCCATCCCAAATAAATGACCGCCACATGCTCCAGAGTGGCAATCATTCAACACATGTTCAGCCTCCCCATGGGTGAGGCATCACCAGAGAATAGAATTAATCCCACATTTATACAAGGTATCATTCAGGATGAGGTAGTATTTCGCGTGGTGACGGATACGGTGGCGATCACGGGATATATGCGGCTGAAATCTTTGTGTTTGGAGATAAATAACCATATCTCCATACCATGGGTCAGTAGTGCTTATCAAGAACAAAAATTCATCAGGAAATAAATCACTGGGCTCAGATTCCATTGAAGCACAGGGAAGATCACAGATGAGCTCAACAAAGACCAAGGGTTTTGTTTGATGTGTCTTTGGAAAATTCCAAATGAAACTTCTGTAGTATGACTATCCATCGGGAGTACTTGCCCCCAAGCACCTGACAAGTCAGGATGTAATACATCGGGTGGAGCAAAATGTAGTGACAAAATTTTTCTATAGCAATGACCGTGGCCAATGCTAACTTCTCCATGCATGTATATTGGGTTTCAGAATCCATAAGATTCTTACTATCATAGTAAATCACGTGCCCCTAACCGTTGGAATTTTCCTGCAACAAAACCATAGCGATGGTAGTAGCAAAGGCATCAATAGGGATGATTTTAAGCAACCATACTTATTTAAAAGTGTATAAATGTTGGTGAATATTACCAATTTTTAAAACGCCAACTATAAAATGATTGGCGATATTTTTCAAAAACTATTTTAATTTCAAAGGATTTTATATCGTTTATATAATAATTTGGCGAATTTTAGGGTGAAAAAATTTTACCCCATCAAAATTGGGCGAAACAGGGCTTCAAAAAATGCAAAATGGCGAATCTTTTTTGGGAGAAAAACATGGAAAAATAGCCCACTAGGCTAAAATTCGCCCCTAAAATTATCCCTCGGCTGCATCAATATACAAGAGAAATTCCTTTGAATAATCTGGGGGGTGTATCACAGGTGAATGAGTCAGAGCATGTTTTAGATTATCAAAGGCGCATTGGGCTTGGTCATCCCAGGAGAACGGAGTGTCCTTCTTGAGGAGACGCATATAACCGTGCATTTTCTCTGCAAAAGTACACACGAAACGACGGAGAAATTTTTCCTTCCCTTGAAAACTTTGGAGTTCGAGAAGATTGGTTGGGGCTAGTAGAGCTAAAATGGCGGCAATTTTCAAAGGGTCTATCCAGATGCCATCCTTAGAGACCACAAAACCTAACATACGTCTCGTCTCAATGAAAAAAACACATTTATGTGGGTTGAGCCATATATTATAATATCCACATCTCAGGAAAATATATCTAAGATGACCAGGGTGGTCCTCCTGTTGCTATGAATGAGCATGGAGGTCATCAAGGTACGGTTCAACAATATGTTTAATATCGCGAAATGCATAGGACATCGCACGCTGGAAAGTGGCTCCAATATTTTTCAAGCCAAAAGGTAACTTCCTATATGCAAAGGTTCCCCATGGGAAAATGAATTTCGTCTTGTGCTGATTAGTGGGTAATATCTCAATCTGATTATAGCCAGAAAAGCCATCCATAAATGAGAAGATGACACTTCCAGAACAGTTGTCAATAATCCGATCAATATGTGGAGTAGGAAAGTTGTCCTTGGGACAAGCTTTATTCAAGTCTCTAAAATCAATACAGACTCTAATGGTGCCTTGCTTTTTATTGATAGGGACAACATTCGATACCCATTCCTTCAGGGGTATGGGATAAATAAACCCAGCTTTGACAAGTTTCTCTATCTCATCTTTAATAGCTGTGGCCTTCCGTGGATGGACTTGCCTTAGTTTTTTCCTAACAGGTTTGGCCGTGGGATAGGTTTTAATTTCATGGACCACAATGGATGGGTCTATCCTCAGCATTTCTTCATAGGACCAGACAAAAATATCACGAAATTCTTTGAAAAGTTCCTTGTATGCTTCAGATTCGTCCGCCGAGAAGTTCTGCCCAACGTGAGCATGCTCAATGGTACCAGGCTTGGCTGATATGCCAATTGGATTTGTCTGAGTAATGTTGCAAAGGTTTCCTTCAGAATCCGTGTCTTGCAACAATATAGGGCTTTGAGGTTCTTTGACAATATCAGTGGAAAACAAGGATGCAAAGTCATGGTTAACCGAACTTGTGTTGGGGAGGAACAGGGATCTATGATGGTGATCCTCCCAAATGGACTCATTCATATTCATAATCTCCATAATGGACTCGTCGAAAGGAAAATTCTCAGAGAGATAATCCAGAACAAGAAGAGATGGTTCTAACTAGTAAGGCAGGTGGTAAGGATACGAAGCCACTAGATGAAGATCATTGGCGTGATCATCAGAAAGGGTTTGAATGGTGTTGTACATTTCTTCATGTGGAGTCAACGAGGTGGACTCAACAATTTGTTTTCCCTTGGGCTCACAATCAAATGATGCAATCATATTCACTATCGTTGTATCTGTGTTAGGAGGAGTGGATGAAAAAATCCCCATAAGGGATGAATCCTTCAACATGCCTACCCCAATCAACTAGTAAGGATGAGGGGACTGTCCTAACATAGGGATGTTATTAGCTATAGAGGTCATAACATCAGGTGTAAAGAAATCAAGCTGATCAATGGTAACAATTCTCCCTAGATGTGGAAATTGATCTATTCTGAATACTATTGAAGCAATAGCAGTCATGGCATAAAACCAATTTCTTCCTAGAAGGAGGTTGTAATCTAACGGGGCTTCCACTACTTCTACTTGATTAGAAACAATTTTTCCCCCGAGCTCAACTACAAGGGATAATATGATACCGTGGGGATGGAAACCTCATCCATCAAAGGCCTTCAGAGTTGTAGGTGATGTTACAAGCTCGAGAGAGCCTATAGATTTCCAACAAGACAGAGACAAAACCGAAGTTGAAGCTCCTTCATCTAAGACAGTCCTAAATACTTTCTTTCCAACTACTTTCGTGATGATTTGGAAAGCAAGTTTGTGAGGTAGTCTAGACTTATATTTCTCGACATTGAAATGAATCAAATTAGAATTGTCCAGGTCTAAAGCTCCTAATGCAGTTAACAGGTTTTTGCGTTGTGTAGGACAACTTTGGAGCGCTTCCAAGGTACACATTGCACATGGTGCCTGAGCGAGGTCTTCAACTACATTATAAAATTGAGCAGCTCACGCATTAGGGTTAAAGACATCCTTCCTAAGAGTAATCTTGGGTGGACGCAAAATCTTATCGAGAGTAGGATTCTCGATGGTTAGGGGGACAGTAGACGAGGATTCAGGAGAACCAGTAGAGGGAGTTTTCCCTGAAGGAGAATGGTCTTCTTTCTTATTTGCGGGTTTGTCATAATTCTGACTTCGAGTTTTCAGACTAATGGTATCCGAGGACATCATACGAATTTCCTCTGACAAACTAGAGTTTCCCTGATTAGACATGTGGCCTATCAGTTGTTGTCGAGAGGGAAAAGGATCCATGAAAACTGCGGATGTGGGATTTGTTTTCAAAAATTGGGTGATTTCGTCCCGACGGGGACACTCTTTTGTGAAATGGTCACCTTCACATAGTAGACATGGATATTTTGCTTTTCTTTTCCCTTTATTATTATCATTATTGGTTGGTTTTGGGTTGTCCTATTGGTTTCTACGTTTTTTATTTTTATTATTGCCAGAGGTTTGAATACTCTGAATAGAATTAACCTCCATGGAAACCTTAGGATTCGAAGGAGTAGGGATGGCATTCTGGGGTTTCTTAGCAGATTTTTCTACTGACGGGGACTGGATTGAACCAACAATCCCATCAACAAGGACTTCTGCTGGTGGCTTTGTAGGATCGGTGCTTGGGAGAGGAGCTTGAGGAATCAAGTCATACAAAGTTCCAGACTGGGAATAGACCAAGTCTAGATACTAGGCTCGACTAATGGCTTTCTCTAAAGTAACGGCACTGCCCATAGCCACATCTTGGGCAATTGGAGGAAACAAATATTTGGTAAACCAATCAGCTAATAACTGATCCAGAATAGGAGCCTTAATAAGTCTTCTCCGCCTTTTCCACTCATGAATATGATCGGATATGTGGGTGGATGTGTTCGGTCGCAAATAAGTTAAGAGATAAGTACATGTTTCATAATGAATAGGAAGATGAAAGTGTGTGTTAGTGCTAGAATTTATTCTGAGACTACAGAAGAACAAGCCAACACAATCTCAATAAACTCAATTAAGTAAAATAGGTATTCTAGGGTTTTGGTTGTACAGTTTGAAGACAAGAGGGAAAACATTCATAAGACCAAAGAATACACTAAATCATGAGCATTTGAATGACTGAGATGCATAACATATAAACCATAATCCAAACAAAATAAACACAATACTGAGTTTCACCCATAGTTATCAAGCATTTTAAGCATAAAAACCTTAAACATGAAATGAATATACCAAGCGAGTAATTAACACAAATTAGAAATGAAACCAATCAATAATCTAAAGGGCATATAGTTGCATATATTTCATAATTCAGTCATCAAAAACACATAAGAGTCTTTATACTTAGCTCATAAACCACAACCTCATAGCCTCCCCTTGCAACAAAAATCGAACCCCTGGTCCTTTTTCAGACTTACATTTATCTTGTTCGTTCAAAAACAGTTGCATAACTGAACCATAACTACTTTTAGGTCATCTACCAAATTATACAATATAAAATATCATTATACAAAAATGAAATAACTTTTTCAAACTAACTAATAATTGCTCTTCTTAAAGTACTTTACAAATCTTTTGTTACCTTAGCTAGAAGAGCAATTCCCTCTAAAGCCTGAGCTTTCTTTATAGGTTTCAGGTGGTCTGCTTCCAATTCTGCAACTCTCTTTGTTAACTCCTCATTCTGCTGTATCAGCTCCTGGATAGTTTTCCTTAGTTCTGTAAACTGATTCTCTGTTTGTCTTTTTCTTTTAAGAGCCTCTTTAGAAACTGTAATCAATTCTTGATAGTGACTGTTCACTTCTTCCAAGTCTTCTCTAAGTCTCCTATTTGCAGTCGCTAATCCATCATTGGTTTCATGCATATATTCAATTTGATGCTTGTATTGTTTAATGTTCCTTTGCATATTTTCCTTTTCAGAATCAATACATTTACTTTCTGATATTGGTTGCATCCCTTCTGGTATCCATGGGATTTTTAGCTTCCTGTATATTTCTTCATCCTCCTTCATATGCTTTGTGAAGGTCACAGGAATCTCTAAATGTTCTTCAGCTTCAATATTGCACTGAACTTCTTCAATTAGCTCTCTTTTCTCCATGCAAGAACTCTTTATATCATTTTTTTGTTGTTCTTGAATCATCTTATTTCGAACCTCCATGAAAATGTTTGAGATCTTAGTATCAGTGAAGACTGGTTTATATTTTGAAACTATTGGCTTTTTACCCCTCATAACGTCTTTGATGTCATCTTCAATATCTTCCAATTTCTCCTGAGATGATGAATCTTCTATTATTGTAACCTTTTTCTCAGCCAGTTTGGGATTTAATAGCTTCTTCATGTTTAGCCTAAGCTTGTTCTTTGGCCTTGTATTGGGCCTCCAGACTGCTCCAACCTCTCCTAACATGTTCATAAGCTTCCTCGGATGAGTTATTGAATCTAATTCAACAACCTTCATTCTTTTCTTTCGTGACACTGTCTCCTCTTCAAAATGGGTGTGTATTTCTTGTTTAGAATAAACCCTAGTTTCATCAGTAGTAGGAATCCTAGCCTAATCAAATAAGGATTTTTCATCCTCTTCAGAAAGTACTGTAATAGGGCTCTACTTCTGCTCCTTAAAATCTTCCTTTACACCTTGATTTGATTCTGCAGGTAAAACATCTTCTACTGGTTCAATTTCCTTCACCTCTGACTTTGAAACTTTATTTTCCTCAACATTAATTTGATGTTCAAGTTCAATTTTTTCATCTTCCTGATTCGAAGATTTTTCTAGTTCATCAGCTTCTTCATCTTTGACTGTGACTTTCTTTTTAAGTTTCTTGATCAAAATATGACCCTTATCTAACTGTCTCTTCTGAGACTGCTCCTCCTTCTTAGTTTGGAAACCTGACCAAAATAAGAAGTGTTCCCATGTCTTCTCTCTTTTCTGTAGTACAGTGCTTATAACTAGTTTAATAATCCCATGATGAAAAAATGATTGTTTAGTATGATCCTGATGTTCTTTCACCCTGCTTAACATCTTCTGTAAAATTTTCAAAAAGAATAATGGAAGATTCATTTTGGATTCATGGCTGAGATGTTGAAGGAATCTAAAATGATACTTAAACACAAAAGCAAATCTCCCTTTGCAAGTGATATAGATTTGTAATATTTTAATAGGCTCTATCCATTCTGGTTTAAAATTTTTAATAGGTAATCCCTTTCCCCAATCTGCTACTACACTTGGAAGTAGATATCTTTGAGCATCAAAAGTGAAAGGCACCTTTTTGAACCAGAATTCACCCTCATATAAAATTCCTGTTGCTTCTCCTAGCAATTCCCTGTTGAAGTGACTAATCCAGCTGCTAGAAACGTGTTTTCTTGACTGTTAGGTGTCGAATTGCATTCCCCAATCTTCTCTGACCGCTTTGATAACTCCAGATGGTCTCTCCTCAAAGCCCTAATTTTTCTCTCCATTTCAAAATTTCAATTACCAAGTGCTGATTTTTCGCCACGGCCTTCATCTGCTCTACATGCACTTCATGGAATACGTGATTCAAAATGCATTTGTCTCATTATGTTCTACCATCATTATTGCATCATCTCTGCAAGAAACCGCTACGAATCGCCCTCATGATGATATTCACACCTGTCACAGTGATTATTCTAAAAGAAACACGTATCAAATCCATCACCCAGTATGATTGGCATCTTATGTGTGAGAATTTTAAAGAAAACTGAACTGAAAATGATGATTTTTGAACTACGCGACTTTCTTGTAGCGCATGTGTGCATTTTTTTTAGGCTTGCGCTACAAGAAAGTCTAAGTTAATGATTTGCAAAAATTAAACTCATGATAAAGGTTTAAACTTGGTTTAGGAACCTTAATCAAGCTATTATGTTATTTTTTAGACCTTTTAATCCATATAAGCCTTCTATAATCCCTCTGACTATGAAATCAAACCAAAATTTAAAAACAAATAAAGCTAAGAAAACAAATAACATGAAAGTTAAAGGAAAAAGATGCAAACTATCCTAAGAAACAAAATTTTCTAGGAGTAATGAATAAAACCAAGCTTCAAAACTTAAACAAAATTATTAGAAGATAGAAAAAAAAAACATGATCTAACATTTGGCTCATGCTGTGGGATGAAGTCTTCCCTCTGAGGCTTCAAGAACCTGTAGACCAATGTCTTCTGTGCTGCTAACTGCTAGTCTGCAAATTTTCCATTGGGTCATGGAGTCCTTATTCTGTTATTCACACTGGTATATACAATGAAATTCCAGTATCCCTCTCAAAAAATGTAAAAATGCTTAAGGAATCGTCCATTAAATCGATTAGACAATTCCTCACCCTCCATAGATTGTAGTACAAAAGTATTGTTTTCTAGAATATTTGATACTATGAAAGGACCAAACCAAAGGTTATCAAACTTGCCATGCTTTCCTTTCTGCTCCTTCCTAGCATCCCATCTCAAAACCATATCTTCCACTGAAAAAAAGTATTATCTTTGATCTTCCTATCAAATATTTCTTTGATCTTTAACCTGTACAACTGAGCCTTTTCTTCCATTGTTTCTCGTTTCTGCTATAACTCTATCAGTGCATAAATTCTTCTTTGCGTATCATTAGGTTCTTCCTGACAATCTTGAAAAAACTTCATCACCGGGATACCTAACTGAACATGAAAAACTGCATCAGTACCATATACTAACTGGAAAGGAGAGGTTCCAATTGCTTTTTTCACTATTGTTTTGTCTGCCCATAATGCATATTTCAACATAGAATCTCATGATCGTTTATTCTACTTCAATAATTTTCTGATACTCTAAATAATATTCTTATTAGATGACTCAGCTAACCCATTCCCTTGAGGATGATAGGGTGTTGATTGTTTCAACATGATCCCATTCTTTTCACAAAATGCCCCCATAGCCTTAGACTTAAAAGCTTTAGCATTATCAGTCAATAATTTCTGAGGACATCCAAAACTACTAAGAATAGTTTCTTCAATAAAATCTATGATTACCTTGTCTATTGCATTCCTTGTGGGAATAGCTTCTACCGATTTAGTAAAGAAATCTGTAGTAGTCAAGATCTACTTATGTTGCTATGAGGAAGATGGATGTATCTCTCCTATGAAGTCCAAACCCCATTGCTGAAAGGGGGAATTAACTGCAATTGATTTTAATTGTAATGACAAGAAATTTTGTTTACCAACAAACTTTTGACAAGGGATACATGCTCTTACCTACTGATATACATCTAAGAACAAGGAAGGGCAATAGTATTCGGCTCTTAGAATTTTGTATGATGCTGCCTTCCAATACTTATGTCCTCCACAAACACCTTCATGGGATTAAAAAATTACTCCTTCAATTTCTGGTTTATCTAAACATCTGAGTAGAATACCCTCTGGATCTTTCCAAAACAGCTGGTGTTCTATCAAACAATATTTAGTAGTTTTCAATTTCAAAGACCTAGCAGCTTTCTTCTCTAAATGTTCTAGACCTTGCAAGTACAAAATAAAGTGTACAATATCTGCATACCATGTAGATACTGAATAGTGGTCCATAATCTTTTCTTTCTCCAGCTCAGCTTGAATTTCTTCCTGTGCTGGTTGTTTTGGCATGAGATGTAGACCTAAAGCTTGGAAATTTGAATCAGCTAGAAGTTTAGCTAAACCTTGTCCCTTTACTAGTTTTCTAGGTCTAATATCCACATCATACTCCATTATTTTTGCAATCCACTTTGCTCTTTTCCCTCACTGTCAGGCTGAGTCAGAACATCCTTGATGGAAACATTAGGTACATAATCAATAACCTTGGAATGTAAAACATAAATTCTGAAAAACTTCAATGCTTTTACTAATGAGTAAGCCTGCTTCTCTAAGGTGCTGTATTTTAGCTCTAAGTCTCTGAGAGTCTTGCTGAAAGATGCAATAGGTTGTTCAAGACCATCCTTATTCTTCTGTAATAAAACAACAGCCAATGTATCTTCAGAAGAAAAATAAAAAGTTAAAATTTCCTTTGTAAAATATGGGCTTACTAATATTGGAGCTTCTGTAAGAGCCATCTTAATATTTTCAAATGAGTTTTTTGCTTCTGCAGTCCACTTAACCTTCTGATCTTTCCTCAACATGGCTGTAATTTGTTTAATGGTTTCAGCAAAAATTGGTATGAACCAACGCAAAAAATTGATTTTACCAATAAAGGATTGTACATCCTTCTTACTCCTTGGTAAACTTATCTTCAGTATTTCTTTCACCCTTTCCGGATCAATCCTTATGCCATCAGCTTAAACTAAATGACCCAATAATTTACCTTCTTGTACAACAAAATGTGATTTCTTTGGATTGAGAGATAAACCATATTTTCTACATTTTAGAAAAGTTTGTTTTAAGTGTTTTAGATGCTGATCATCTAATTGTGAAAAAATTGTAATATCATCTAAGTAAATCACTACAAACTTATCTCTTTCCCCTAAAAAGGCTATGTCCATAGCTCTTTGAAAAGTAGCTCCAACATTCATTAATCCAAAAGGAATTTTGACGTACATGAAAGTACCCCAAGGTGTAGTAAAAGTTGTTTTTTCTCTATCATCAAGGTGCATGGCAATTTGATTATATCCTAAAAAACCATCAACCATAGAAATTATTTGTGCACCAACTACCTTCTGCAATATTTGTTCTATCTTTGGCAAAGGGTAATTATCCTTCAATGAAGACCTATTCAGATTTTGAAAATCAACACATAGTTTGATTTCACCATTCTTCTTCCTGACAGGAACTAAATTGGCCACCCATGAAGAATATCTGAGGGGAACAATAATCTTAGCATCTAATAACTTTTCCACCTCCTTTTCTATAATAGGGAACAAAGCTAGATTTATCCTCCTTAATTTCTGTCTGAAAGGTTTAACATTTGGTTTTAAAGACACTTTATGTTTTATAATTCCAGTATCATATGTCTTCAAATCTTCATATGACCATGCAAAAACATCAATATATTCTTTTAATAACTTGATGTACCTGTTTCTCTTCTCTGTTGTGAGTGCTTTTGAAATCTTCACGATTCTAGGATGTTTAGGGGTGCCAATATTACAATCCACTACATTTTCTTCTGAAGACTATACAACATGTTTCAAAGGTGTATCATCCTTTGAAAATATTCTCTCTAAAGGCACCAAACCCTTAGGAATGAAATTAATTTTAAGTTCAATAATCTTGTGACCTGCAATCTCATTTTTTGCAACACCTTCAAACTCTTCAACCTCATCATCTTGTTCTTGATTAATCAAGTAATTGGAAAACTCACTTGTTAGCTATAAGAACCTTTTAATTTCAATGTCATATTCAAAAAAATTCCACTTCTTTACATTATAAGGCACAGAAGGTCTGTACCTAACCTCAATAGGCTACTTTAGCTATGTTGTTTTGGGAATCCTGAAATGTGTAGCTGCTAGGGCAAGAGAATCAACAGTTTGATTATGATCCCTAGGAATATAAGTGATTTTAAAAGCCACAAAGTAATTTTCTATCATATCCCATACTTCATTGTGGTACACTTTCAGCAAATCTTGTCTTACTTGATAGTTGTTCCTTACTTGCTGAACAACCAACTCGGAGTCGCCATACAAAAAAATCTGTTGAATACCTAAATATTTTGCAGCTTTCAAACCTAACAACAAAGATTCATATTCTGTAGTATTGTTGGTGGTAACAAATTCCAATTTATACATTAACCTTACTGTTTCACCACCAGGAGATATTAGAAGAACCCCTGCTCCAGCACCTTCCTTGCACGATGATCCATAAAAATACATTTGCCAAAGTTCATCTTCTTGTTCCCTAGTGCATTTGATTGGATTTTCTTTTTCAACCTGTAATAAACCAGCAGTATTATCATCATCACTAAAATGCAACATGAAAGTACCCAAATTCTTGTCAACAACATACAAGGGATGATTTGTAGGGTTCTTGTCATCAGTCACAATATAGGCAAATTGTAACTCTCTATATAACCTTATGTTTTCTCCTCCAAATACAGGAATGGTGGCATATGTTATGTCCATTTGTAGGGTCCCACCAACCCTCTTGGCCCAAGATCTAGAGAGGAGCAATCCAAACTTGGATGTAATGTCAGCCACTACCACATCCATAATCACACTCTTCATTGGTAACTGAACTAAACTGACCACCATAACTTTTATCACTCCCAAACATATTACAGCTCATGAATCAAAAGCATACAAATCATGATAAGGTTTTGTTATGCTCAAACCTAAAGCATCCATGACAGCTTTTTGCATTAGCTTATGAGATGCTGCTGAATCCAAAAGGAAATTATGTATCATCTGCTCATGAATAGTTAGTGTGATGTAAAAAGGAGGTGATGCACTTGCATCATTTTCAGTTTTTTCTGCTAGAGCTGATCCAATAAATATTTTAGGGCTTTCTTCTTGTAAATTCACTATGTCAGGGGGAAGTTGACTATTTTCTGAACCAATCATCTTCAAAACTGAATTTTTGTAAGAAGGATTCTTCATCAACTCAGTGAAAGGCACAGGGATCTTAATTTTACCTAATTCATTTTCAAGGCTGAAATTCTGCATAGTTTTATTTACCTCTTCAACTTCAGCATTCTTATTTTGTTTATCCTGATTTTGTTTCTTCTCTAACACTGGATCAGACTGTTGTTTAGGAGGCAAGACTACCTTTTTCTTAGGGTTTTGAACTACTTGCTTTGGACCTGATCTTAAATTTAAAGTTTTCTTTCGATCAGTCTGATATGTATCAGCAGTTACAGTAGTCACTTCAAGATTCAAATCATTTTCTATTTCAAACAAATATGCATCATAGTATTCTAAGTTTAAGAAATCTTCTTCAGTCACAAAACCTAGAGTCAATTTTTCTCCAAAATAATTCATATCCTGATCTGGGTCCTCAAAGAACTCTTCCTCTTCAATTTTTTATTCATCAACTACATTATTCTGCAGTCGTGGTGGTACTTTTTGATCCTCAGTTTCTCTGCTTTATCATTGTATATCATTGTTTCTTCTCTCTCTGGGAATGAAACGAGGTACAAATTGTCTTCTGAATTGGTTTGGATTATTAGAGTTCATATCTCCCTCTTGAACAAGTTTATTTGAATTTTTCTCTAATTCCAACTTTTTAATTTTGCTGTCAAGATCTTTACCAGCTTGGCCATCTTTGGGATGCCATCTTTAAGTTGATTGGTTTAGGTGATGGAAAGACTTGACTAGAACTTGGAGGAAATGGAGTTTTACCAATTTTGAGATGAAATAAACGAATTTTTCCCAGAGATATTGTCTTCTCTTTCTTGAAAGATTTAGGATCAGTGAAAACTTGAAAATTACTAATAGGGATTGTAGGCTTCAACCAGGATGAATCTTGTTCTTCTCCCTTCAAAACAGAAAAAGGTGATGAAATATCTAACTGATCAGGGTTACATAGGGATGGTGATGACTGAGACCTTCTGATCTTCCTAGATATTTTCAATATCTATTCTGGGTCTAAGACACCCAGTTGTAAAGGTGAACTAGGTCTACTTCTTGTTCCAACTCCCGTAGTAGCCACTGTGAAATACTGGTGAAAAGTAGTCTTTAAAATTTGCTTGTTTAAGTTCACCTCTCATAACCAGTGAAATGATAAGTATCCCATGGAAAATAGGTTTTCAACTTCGTCCTCGAAAACGGTGCCAAATATGTTAGTGCCAGAATTTTCTCTCACACTACAGAAGAACAAGCCAACACAATCTCAATAAACTCAATTAAGTAAAATAGGTGTTCTCGAGTTTTGGTTGTACAGTTTGAAGACAAGAGGGAAAAAATTCATAATACCAAAGAAAACACTAAATCATGAGCATTTGAATGACTAAGATGCATAACATATAAACCATGATCCAAACAAAATAAACACAATACTGAGTTTCACCCACAGTTAGCAAGCATTTCAAGCATAAAAACCTTAAACAGGAAATGATTATACCAACTGAATAATTAACAAAAATTAGAAATGAAACCAGTCAATAAACTAAATGGCATATAGTTGCATATATTTCACAGTTCAGTCATCAAAAAAAAATAAGAGTCTTTACACTTAGCTCATAAACCACAGCCTGATAGCCTCCCCGTGCAACAAAAATCGAACCCATGGTCCTTTTTCAGACTTACATTTATCTTGTTCCTTCCAAAACAGTTGCATAACTGAACCATAACTAATTTTAGGTCATCTACCGAATTATACAATATAAAATATCATTATACAAAAATAAAATAACTTTTTCAAACTAACTAATAACTACTCTTCCTAAAGTACTTTACAAATATTTTGCTGCCTCAGCTAGAAGAGCAATTCCCTCTAAATCCTGAGCTTTCCTTCTATATTTTAGGTGGTCTCTTTCCAAGTCTGCAACTCTCTTTGTTAACTCCTCATTCTGCTGTGTCAGCTCTTGGATAGTTTTCCTTAGTTATGTAAACAAATTCTCTATCTGTCTTTTTCTTTTAATAGCCTCTTTAGAAACTGCAATCAATTCCTGGTAGTGCCTGTTCACTTCGTCCAAGTCTTGTCTAAGTCTCCTATTTTCAGTCACTAATCCATGATTGGTTTCATGCATATATTCAATTTGATGCTTGCATTATTTAATGCTCCTTTGCAGAATTTCCTTTTCAGAATCAATACATTTACTTTCTGATATTGGTTGCATCCCTTCTGGTATCCATGGGATTTTGAGCTTCTTGTATATTTCTTCATCCTCCTTCATATGCTTTGTGAAGGTCATAGGAATCTATGGATGTTCTTCAGCTTCAATATTTCACTAAACTTCTTTAATTACCTCTCTTTTCTCCATACAGGAACTCTTTATATCATTTTGTTGTTGTTATTGAATCATCTTATTTCGAACCTCCATGAAAATTTCTGCGATCTTAGTATCAGTGAAGACTAGTTTATCTTTTAAAACTATTGGTTTTTTACCCCTCATAACTTCTTTGTTGTCATCTTCACTATCTTCCAATTTCTCCTGAGATGGTGAATCTTCTATTACTGTAATCTTTTTCTCAGCCAGTTTGGGATTTAATAGCTTCTTCATGTTTAACCTAAGCTTGTTCTTTGGCCTTGTCTTGGGCCTCAAGACTACTCCAACCTCTCCTAACATTTTCAGAACCTTCCCTTGATGAGTTATTGAATCTAATTCAACAACCTGCATTCTTTTCTTTCGTGACACCATCTCCTATTCAAAATGGGTGTGTATTTCTTGTTTAGAATAAACCCTAGTTTCATCAGTAGTAGGAAGGAACCCTAGCCTCATCAGATAAGGATTTTTCATCCTCTTCAGAAAG
This sequence comes from Pseudotsuga menziesii, assembly GCA_001517045.1. Taxonomy (NCBI): domain Eukaryota; kingdom Viridiplantae; phylum Streptophyta; class Pinopsida; order Pinales; family Pinaceae; genus Pseudotsuga; species Pseudotsuga menziesii. Next base: position 251,782 of record LPNX010225498.1, read on the forward strand.
TACTGTAATAGGGCTCTGCTTCTTCTCCTTAAAGTCTTCCTTTAGACCTTGATTTGATTCTGCAGGTAAAACATCTTCTACTAGCTCAACTTCCTTCACCTCTGACTTTGAAACTTTGTTTTCCTCAACATTAATTTGTTGTTCAAGTTCAATGTTTTCATCTTCCTAGTTCGAAGATTTTCCTAGTTAACCAGCTTCTTCATCTTTGACTGTGACTTTATTTTTAAGTTTCTTGATCAAAATCTGACCCTTTTCTAACTGTCTCTTCTGAAACTGCTCCTCCTTCTCAGTTTGGAAACCTGACCAAAATAAGAAGTGTTCCCATGTCTTCTCTCTTTTCTAAAGTACAGTGCTTATAACCAGTTTAATAAGCCCATGATGAAAAACTATTTGTTTAGTATGATCCTGATGTTCTTTCACCTTGCTTGACATCTTCTGTAAACTTTTCAAAAAGAAGAATGGGAGATTCATTTTGGATTCATGGCTGAGATGTTGAAGGAATCTAAAATGATACTAAAACACAAAATCAAATCTCCCTTCGCAAGTGATATAGCTTTGTAAGATTTTAATAGGCTCTATCCATTATGGTTTAAACTTCTGAATAGGTACTCCCTTTCCCCAATCTGCTATTACACCTGGAAGTAGATATCTTTGAGCATCAAAAGTGAAAGGCACCATTTCGAACCAGAATTCATCCTCATCTAAAATTCCTGTTGCTTCTGCTAGTAATTCCCTGACAAAGTGACTAATCTAGCTGCTAGAAACGTGTTTTCTTGACTATCAAGTGTCCAATTGCGTTCCCCAATCTTCTTTGACCGCTTTGATAACTCCACACGACCGCTCCTCAAGCCCTAATTTTTTTCCCTGTTTCAAAATTCCGATTACCAAGTGCTGAGTTTTTTCCGCGGCCTTCATCTGCTCTACATGCACTTCAGGGAATACGTGATTCAAAATGCATTTGTCTCATTATGTTCTACCATCATTATTGCATCACCTCTGCAAGAAACTGCCACGATTCGCCCTCATGATGATATTCACACATGTCATAGTGATTATTCTAAAAGAAACATCTATCAAATCCATCACCCAGTATGATTGACATCTTATGTGTGAGAATTTTAAAGAAAACTGAACCGGAAATGATGATTTTTGAACTGCGCAGCTTTCTTGTAGCACATGTGTGCATTTTTTTTAGGCTTGCGCTACAAGAAAGTCTGAGTTCATGATTTGCAAAAATTAAACATGATAAAGGTTTAAACTTGGTTTAGGAACCTTAATCAAGCTTTTATGTTATTTTTTAGACCTTTTAATCCATATAATCCTTCTATAATCCCTCTGACTATGAAATCGAACCGATTATTTTTTTTAAATAAAGCTAAGAAAATGAATAACATGAAAGTTAAAGGAAGAAGATTCAAACTATCCTAAGAAACAAAATTTTCTAGGAGTAATGCATAAAACCAAGCTTCAAAACATAAACAAAAGTATTAGAAGATGGAAAACAAAAACATGATCTAACAGTGTGTAAGAAATACGGTTGCCAACGAGCCAAAATTGACAAACGAGTGTTGCAGAAGTTCAATATACCATTTCACGGCTATACCGGTCAAAGTTCGCTGAAAGAGTCTTAAATGAACTGAATCATCCATAAGTGAGTTTGAAGAACACCACAGATGGAATGTCATGACATGGTTTTTCAGATCATCTCTCTGCTTCCCATCAAAATTTGGAATGTTCGATGGTAACTTTACCGGAATGGGATGCCACGAGGGGTTATGTTTGATGGGGTCATTAATCAACTTGGACAAATCAGGAAAGTCCAAAGTTGCTAGGAAAGGTAACTGACGGTTAGGTTGCACATACCAGTAATACTGATATGGCATATAGTTACCAGTAGGACCGTAAGTAGACTGATAGACACGCTGTTGTGACGAAGAAATACCAAAAAATCTACCCACAAGGGGTTTATTTCTAGGATCAGGACCGTTAGGACCACCAAGGCCTCCGGGATCACCGAGATCACAAGGAGGCGGACCACCGGACCCTCTAGGGCCTATAGGAGGTAAACCTCCAGAGCTGCCGAAACCACTAGGAGGAGGGCCACGAGACCCTGCAGGGCCATTAGGAGGAAGTCCACCATGCCCCATAGGACCATCGAGACAACCAGGACCATAAGGAGGAAAATCACCAGGACCCCCAAGGGGAGGACCTCCATAAAGCGGTCCTCCGACACCTCCGGCAGTATGTATGGGTATCCCCCCCATAACTGGCATGCAGGACCAATTAGGTTGCCCCCATGGCGTGAAAGTATTACTAGGATATGGAATTCCAACATAAGGCATTCCTATAGGATTGGGTGGATAATTAATGTTTCCTACAAGTATTTGATTTGCTATATAACCATAACCCCAAGAGGTTTGACTAGTTATAGGTTGTGCCCGTAAGGGTTGACCTGAACTAGATGGGGGATTAACCACATTGGTGTGCTTGGTAGGGACATAAACAATAGATTTCTCTATACCAGAGGTCTATCCTTTACTAGATAAAATTCCAGTGCCAGATAATGTAGGTCGTGCCGGGGTTCTCCCCCCGGCACTAGAAGGTAATGACAAAACAAGAATTGAAGGTTGAGCCCCGGGTGCATAATACCTAGGAGGATTGCGAACATACATAATATGGGAAGTGGTGGGGCTGGTATTTTGACCTGGGTTGTGTGGAGTTACTGTGCGATCTATAATCGGTTCAATGGGTCTCATAGAATCAACAAGTGAATGATATCCCACAGGAACAGATGTGGAACGTGATGGTGGTGTGCCCAATATGTCATCTATTTTCCTTTCAATCTCCTGTGCATGGAGAATGGCTGCGTGCTATTGTCTACATTCTTCTTCATCTGAAGAAACTTCTTTAGAAAAGTTTATACGGGTGCCAAACGAGGAAATGGCCTGTCCTATAGAGGTATCCCAAAATGGAACATTGGGACCATAATCCGGATGGGTAGTATCATCAACATGACATTCTGTGGGGGAATGGAATGAAGTATTACCTCGAGAAGGTTTTTGCACAAAGGGAGGCAAGTGTAAAGGATATGGTCCTCTGCTTTCCGCAACCACATTATCTCCCACTTGGGAGGTGGTAGCAGCTCCTTGATCGATAGCTTCCATTGGATTTTCTCCTGAACCAGGAATAAAATTAGGTGGCAAGCCCCGTACTATTCTGGACTATCTTAGATCAGCTAGTTTGTGCAGCTCCTATCTAACCTAGGGTCTCAAAAACTAGAAAACACACCAAAAAATTTCCCTACTCAAGCTATAGGTCAAACAAGCAAACTTAAAATGACAGGAGGGGTTCAGATAGTCAGGTCTCTCACCAGGATTGTCAAGAAGGTGCCACTCTTAATATACCACAAGGGTATGTGCATAGTAATATCCCCGGATTTTGTTTTATATGTATGGCTCCAAGCAAGATGTCCAAAGGGCTTTCCTCAGATGGATAAGGTATCCTAGTGGGGTCTCCCGATATACGCAAGATACGTGGGAGCTCAAATCGGTAGTAGTTCTTTCTAATGCATAACCGTACACAAGGGGCCTTCCGATATATAATTGAGTATGTGAAGTACCTTTCTATATACCTCAAGGGTACGTGAAAAGGTCGTTCGATATACCGACGGTATGTGGAAGAACTGTGCGAGTCCCGAGATGTAATGCGGATGAGTAACTACAGCTCCTACGCTTAACAACGCCCGAACACGTCTCTAACCTATCACTCAAATTGTTATGTAAATTTTAACCTATAACTACCATTAATTTTAAAGTGGACGGTTAGGTGAATGCATGGAGTTTTGATAGAAAAAGTAAAACCATGCAATATGCATATGCAAATATTTCACTTTACCGCTCGATATGCCTACCTACGGGAGGGAAAGAGAATATTTTCTTTTGCTTCAAAACCAAAAATATTTCCAAACAACAATCTTGAACATAAAATCAAAGACAAGCAGCACTTTCCAAACTCATTTCTCTTTTCTGAGAGTAATCAAAAGGGGAGGATTCTCTTTTCTTAAATGAAAAACAAGAAGCACACTATATGCATATGCACTCTATTTTTTTATTTTTCTTAAAGCATAGATAGTTCTATCTTAAAACTATAATATTTTTTATTTTGATGAGATAGTATAAATGAAAAAGAGACAAAAGAACATAGAGAACCTGAAAGCTTGTGAGGCCAATCAGAAATCCAATGTCTTATGCTCACTAATGATAATCACCTAATCTCAGTCAAAAAATTTCTTTTTTAAACAAGCAAAAAGAAGTCTTCTATGGGGACCAAAAATCAAATCAAGATGATAATTAAACATTTTTCTTTCACTCTATATAACAGAAATAAAAGAGAGTTCTCTAACACCTAAGCTTTCGAAAAAGAAATCATTTCACAAAGACAACCAACAAGCACGGAAGAAAATGGACAATCAACAAGCCTAATCTAGCTTTTGGATTCTTTAATCAAACCGATATTTTACCACAAAATTTCAAACCATAAGCATCAGATTCTAAAACATAAGCCTGACAGTGCAGGGTTGAAAGCAAATCAACTCAATTTTTTTACAAAAAATGAGAAAAAATTGGTCTTGGAATAAGGCCTACCTGGCACCGCTCTGGAGGGGTCTTGACAGAGTGGTTCTGGACGAACACCGCTTCTGAATAACAAGACTCAGGCACTGCGTGCTGCTAACAAGGTTCAAGTGATGGCACCGCTTCTCGCCAACATCATAAGAGCGGTTCCTTGTATAGATTCAAAACACGAAGGAGAATGACATATCAAGTTAGAAAAGGACCAGATTAAGGTAAAAACTGATAGATTGATAGTGGAAAAGAGCATAAAAAGTTTAAATACTTCAGATCTGAACAGATCTGAAAGTTTCAAACCAAAATTCGCTGAGTCAGATAGCATATATGACTGAAGAGAGTTGGAGATGGAGCCTAGATTCGAACAAGAGTTCAAGAACTAAGGAAGATCAGATCAATTGATATATGTATCAATCCCCAATGGAGTCGCAAGATTTGTAACCAGGAATATTTCACCTTCTGTGGACAGAAGTTGTTCCTCTAGTCCGAATGGTTCAGATCTAGAACAAATGAGTGAACAACAAAGGATGAAGACCTTCCCTGGATGTCATAGACACCTGGAATGTTGCTTCGATAGTGAACCTATGTACTTGCAAACATATCAAACACGCAAACACATCAAAGCTACCAGAAAATCATCTACTTATCCATGTTAGTGACTAAGGAATCTAACAACATGTACATGCGAAATCAAAACAATAGTAATGTGGGACGGAAATCAGCTTTGCATTAAGATGTATGGAGAAGTTTACAACCAATGAAGCCTTAGTATCGACAAGCATCTCCACAAGATAAACACTTCATCCCCATAAGCTCCAACTTTTCTCTCTATGCTCTCCAGTGGCTTGGGAAAAGTGGTCAATCCAACATCATAAAAATACTCTATAGTACATGAGACTCATGATCTAGAAGCCTTGAGAAACTTCTCTTTTTCCCATTTTACCCAGGGTACCTCTTTTATCATGTTATGACAAAGTGGTTTAGATAAGAAACGCTTATGGACTAAAGGCTACAGGTGATGGCATCGCTTATGGTAAACAAGATGCAGGCGATGTGAGAAAGGTATTGCTCATGGTTCACAGGGAAAGCATGGTGCTGAGTATTTTCATTTAGAATTGACAAACAACATGGGGTTTCCACTCTAAGAGCTGGGATTAAGGGAAAACATGTAAGTCAAAGGTCTTATCACATGGTGGTGGCAGGATCTGGGTATAACAAGGAGGTTCCTCCCTCAAAGAGGATTGATATTTATCTCTTATATTCATATTTTAGGCGTGGATTACTCTCCTATTGTCTATTTCTTCTATTTTTATGCTATATCTGGGATTTGGTTGCATAACATTTGGTATCATAGCTCTCTCCTCGAGACTAGCTTATGTAAAACAAGTTATCATGGAACTTTCGCTACAACATTTTGTCTACAAGGAATCTGAAATAGAGGCTAAAAACCCACTTCAAAAATAGGTCGAACTATTGGCAGTAAAAAACTCAGATCCTGAGCCATTGCAGTTTCAGATGTAATTGTGGAGGAAGCGAGGGTTGTTTACTAGTCCTACAGCTAGTCTAAAACATGTGTTCTTGGGAAAAAGGTCATATATGAGGAATCATAGATCCAAACGGAGTGAGACTAGTTTCATATGAAATAAAACGGACCAGGTTATATGTGGTAGAAGTTTCAGATATAGAAACAAAACATTGGACATGTGGAATGCAATACAAGTTCTCTCTTTTGGATAGGAAAAAAATAAGAGGTTTTGGTATATTTGCAATGAATTTTTGTTGGCTCATCCAAATTAGGTCAGATATATGACATTGAAAATAGGAGAGATGAATGTACTACAGGATGAAGTTTCAGCCTTAGAGGTGTCGTAATTCAAATTTTAATTCAGTTACAAGTTGGTGCTAAAATAGCCTCCGTATTAGTTATTGAAAAAGGTACACCATTTTGCATTTGAATAACTTTTAGTAGAAGGATATATTTGTGGTAAACCATAGGGTGTGATATTGTTAAAAATGCCAAAAAAAGGAAGTGTAAAGAATAACACTCCACTCAAACCCCCAGAGTGTTCATCCCCAACCTACGAGGAAAGTGAAGACATTTCTTTTAGAGTGTCTAAGTTGGAAGATATGATTAAAGAAAGTGTGAAAATTGATGACTTTGCTAAATTAGAAAAGAAGATGGCTACTAAAGAGGATCTCAAAGGGATGTCTAGTAAAGAATATCTCCAAGACTTGAAAGGGTTTCTCAAGGATATCAAACATAACTTTGTTCCTCAACAATCTACTCAAGACAAGGATAAGGAGGAACAAGATGACTTATTCTAGTCACGTTTGGAGAAAATTGAAAAAAAATTGGATAGTAGGAATTTGGAGTCCTCAAAAGTTGATGATTCACCACAACATCATAGGTTCAATTCAGGCCCAAGAAACTACTTTATCCCCAATATTGACATGCGAAAGTTTGATGGAAAGGATCCAATCACATGGATTTTTCAGATGGAGCAATTCTTTGATCTAGACCAAGTGCCCACTATGCAGAAGGTAACTATTGCATCATTGTATTTAGAACCTGATCAGTTTTTATGGTACCAATGGCTTTGTGACCGTAAAAAGGAGTCTATTATCTCTTGGTCTATATTCACCAAATAATTGATTACACATTATGGGGATACGAATAGCAACACCTTCTTCAGTCAATTGGTAAATCTCAAGAAAAAAGGTTCAGTTACAGATCACATCAACCAATTTCAGCAGCTAAGTCTGAGAGTGAAGAATATTTCAGAAGATAATTTGTTAGATCTCTTTATTGGAACGTTGAAAGATAACATTCAACATGAGGTGCGTCTCTTTGAACCATCATCGGTAGAGAAGGATTTCATGATGGAAAGGAAGGTTGAAAATAAAAATATGGGAATGAATACTAGAAAGGCCTTCTCCAACACATATAGAGAAAATAATGTTCCCTCTTCTAAGCTACCACAAAGGTTGACACCCCAACAACTGGATGAAAGAAGAGAAAAAGGATTATGCTTTAATTGTGACAGCAAGTATAGTAAGGGACATAAGTGCAATGAGAAGAAGTTATTCTACGTATATTGTGAAGAGGAAGAACCAAAAGAAGAGGAAGCATCTCGAGAAGAGGTAGCTTCACAAGAAATAGAAGAGGATACTTCAGAAGAAATTGCTCCCACCATATCTTGTCATGCATTGGCTGGAATTAGCACTCCTCAAACTCTCAAGATAGAAGGATACCTCAAAAAGAAGAAGGTAACAGTGTTTATTGACTATGGTAGTACTCATAATTTCATTCACTGTAAATTAGACAAATTTCTTAATTTCTTTGTTTATCCAGCACCAGAATTTCAAGTAATCATTGCAGATGGAGGAACTATAAATTGCTCAGGGAAACACCATAATATCAATATAGTTATGGTGGAATATGTATTGAATAGTCCAATGATTGCAATCCCAATAGGTGGTGCTGATGTTTTCTTGGGTGTCCAATGGTTACAATCCTTGGGAACAATGGCTTTTAATTTTCAAAAACTTTTCATGAGATTTTCATGGGAAGGTAAAGAATATGATTTAAATGGTATCACACGAAAACCAAGCAAGGTGATAATCTCTAATGGTATGACAAAGTTATTAAAAAAGGGACATTAAGGTATAGTTGCACAATTATGCTCATTAGATGTTCAAATCTCAAAAATCCCTATCTCCCCAAATCTACAAAGGGTCATTAATAACAATTCCAAGACATTTGAAGATATTCCAAAAGGTATTCCACCTATTCGTGACCTTGATCATGCTATCCACTTAATTGCAGGTAATGTTCCTCCTAACATTAGACCTTACTAATATCCCTATATCCAAAAGATTGAAATTGAGCATATGGTGGATGAAATGTTAGAGGCTGGCATAATTAGGCCTAACCAAAGTTCTTACTATGCACTAGTGGTAATGGTACACAAGCAAGATGCATCATGGTGTATGTGTCCCAATTATAGAGAGCTCAACAATATCACCATTAGATATAAGTTTCCCATTCCCTTCATTGATGAATTGCTAGATGAATTACATGGACCAGTTGTTTTCACAAAGTTAGATCTTCGTTTCGGGTAGCATCAGATTCGAATGAAGGATGAAGAAATCCCCAAAACAACATTCAGAACTCATGCAGGTCACTATGAATGTAATGTCCCAGTTTTGACCTTGTTACATTAGATGTATATGATGTGTATATTGTAAATGATCATGGTGTGGAGTTAAAGGCCAAGACCCCACCATTGATCGGTCACGTTATGTCTAGGATTTAAAATTGTCACCAATGGTATATCGGGGCATGCGGTATATATTATGTTGGTCATCATGTAAATATGCATCTATAATTAATTGAATGAACACAACCAGCTACGGTCGCGACAACTAAATCGAAAGGGGCATGATTTTCCCAAGGATGGGGATGTGGGGGAATTTGTCCAGCTTTGGCCAATGGGTTGAAAATCCATGTGTCATCTTCCTTTTTGTTTTATCCCAACCACCTTCAGTTAATAATTTCTGCTGGTAGCTGAGGGAATTTATGGCATTTAATTGTTTTGGGAGTGGGGTGGCAGGACTATCAGTCCATGCCTCCACACACACTCCACCCATAGTTGACTTCTGAATGGAAAGGAAAAACGCACTCTTCACCCACGCAGATTTTTCTTCCTCTCTCCACAAGTTGTTGAACACCCACGCACTAAAATTTCGCATCCTTCCTGTTGTTTGTTCATCCACGGGCAAAAACAGAGCTGATTTTCCTCACGCAGGACCTCCATTGTCTCTTCCTTTCCTCACTGGGTCGGATTGCTTCCTCACGCACAGGAATTTTCCTGGTTTCCAGCTGATACAGCTAGCTGAGAGCTGTGTGTTTTCACCCACGATCTTCCTGAAAAGAGCCATTCACGTCCTCAGTTGTATGTTCTCCTTACAGACCGGTATGGTTGGGTAATTTCCGTCGTTTTAATGCTGAGATTGGAACTGTTGTTCTTCCCCCATGTTTACTATTTACTTGGGACTATGTAATTCGATTATTGGGAGTCGTTTTGGCCACGAGAGGGCCAAGAACGACTCAGAAAATCGTTTTTCCTGTTAAGCTGTGACAGCTGATTTAATTTCCTAAGTGCAATGGTTAGTCTTCAGACTGTGGGAGGGGCAGGGATGTTGGCTTAGATTTGCTTGATAAACCTGGTGGTTGGAAACCACACAGACAGATCTAGAGGGTTGGCAGATCTAGAGGGTTGGCCTTCTTCTCCATCATCCCTGAATAGCACTGGAAGGGAATGCAGGGCCTGAGGGACTGTGTAGCAGAGAAGGGACTCATTCCTTGTGTTGGGTGTGTTTGGGTGTCTTAGAGGTCAGGCTAGTTCTAGTGTAGGTGTTCTTGGCTCTGTAATGAGCTCACCAGCTTAGCAATTTTCCTTCTCCAGCTCCTTAATGGCCTGATAAACCCAACTCTGTTGGCTTGGATGTGTGTTTTGGGTATCCTTGGCTATGTGTAAGCCTGTTGTTCCCTTATTCCTTGGAGAATCATGCCCAGCTCGGGGGTGGAAAAGTTGCTGAGAGATTAAGGAGCATGCTGGCCTATGGTTGGGTGGAACATTGCAGCGACGTAGCTAGTTGCGGATCAAATTCATCATAAGATAAGTGATTTTATCCATTTTACTTCTGCAATCTTAATTTCTGTTAATGGAATTGATGAACATGTTAAATGAATACATGTATGTATGAATGCTGTTGGTTTCCACTGTGGATGAGGATTAACTTGCATCTGTGCATGATGAATAATCCTGTGTGCATATTTTAGTTCAAACTTGTTTAAGCATTCTGTTTTAGCAATTTTTGTGAATATTTCATGTTCATGGGATCTTAGCCCCATCGGATTAAGTATGGGTCGCGCCCTCTTTTCCAGTCGGAGGCAAGGGGATGTGACAATGAATTTTTGGTCATGCCATTTGGTATAAAAAATGCATATTCCACATTTCAAGGTTTGATGAATTCTATTTTCAATCCTTTCCTTAGAAAATTTGTGCTGGTATTCTTTGATGATATACTAATCTATAGCAAATCTTGGGAAGAACATGTTCAACATGTCGACAATGTACTACAACTACTAAAGGTGAACGAATTGTATGCAAAACCCTCAAAATGTTTCTTTGTGATAAAGGAGGTAGAGTATTCGGGTCATATTATGTCTCATGAAGGTGTTAAGGTAGACCCTAAAAAAATTAAATCCATGATGGATTGGCCAATTCCCAAAACCCTAAAGAATATTAGAGGAGTCTTAGGTCTGACAGGGTACTACCGCAAGTTTGTTCGGAAATATGAAATAATAGAAGCTCCTCTAACATCGTTACTGAAGAAAGATGCATTTTCTTGGACTCCAGAGGCAACTCAATACTTTCAACAACTCAAAGAGGCCATGTGTAAAGCTCTTGTTTTGGCGATACGAGACTTCACAAAAACCTTTATTGTTGAATGTGATGCTTCACGAAAAGGAATTGGAGATGTACTAATGCAAGAAAGAAAACCCTATTTCCTTCGCTGGTCATTCTTTGCAGCGCTATATACTTCTCTCTTCTTTCTTCCCTTGTTTTATGCCTCTTCTCTCTTTCTAACTTCTGCAAGTCCGACGTACCTTTATGTGTCATTGTCTCTTTGATTTCCTTTTTAGGTCGAATTTTCATTGCCGGTGGTGGTATTTTCTTCAGTTGACTAGAATCCTTTTTACTCTACTCCGACACGTTACCGGCTACCCCCCCATAGCCTACCTTATGCTTTAGAAATATCGGATATTTATGTTTATTTTCTTAGGAAGGACTCCCACTCCCTTTTGGTAATAAAATTTTCCCACTTCTTATGTTTCTCTTCCCAATTGGAATTTGGTGGCGGTTTGCGTAGTGAAGGATGAGGCTCTACAATATTGCCCACTCCCTTCTCGATTAGGAATTTTAACAAAAGGTTCAGTAAGGAGAAAAGGAAATGCTCGGTGAGGTCTGTATAAAACCTTTTGCTCAATGCTTTCGACTGAAACTCTTTCCTCCACGGCTTGTTCTTTGCATAATTCATCTATGATCTTTTCAAACAACTCTGACAGGTTTGTTCGTCTGCCTCGAATCAATTTTTCTAGTAAGCCTTGGTCTTTAGCTGCTTCCGGATTTTTCATCCAGAAGTTTTTTCAAAAGCTAAGGTATCGACTCTACAAACTTCTCATGTGTTTCAGTGAAGAAATTCTCCTTTGCCTGAGCAATGGTCAATCTGTTTCTCCTTGTGTAGTTCTGCAAATAGTTTTCTATATTACGCTCCCACCAATTCTTAATCTCTTGCTCTGATATCATCTACTTATGGTCATTACATCCGTATATGTACTACCGGAAATGAAACCAATGTTTTAATCTCACAGATCACATAGGGTTACCAATAATACACATAGAAACATATAAACATAATAGACACAAGAGACTAGAATAGATAAGGAAGTAATAGATTATATTATAATATTACACGAGGGTCGATACATATATCCAAACTGAACCGAGTTCTCATTTGACTCAATAGCCTACTATATGTGATTACAAACAATTACAAGTAACTACATGTTGGTTCGGTCAATTGACATGACTTTATGCGGCCGACCTAATCTCCAATTAGTCAGCTATTTGACTAGTCGGCTCATCGACTAGCTTCACCAATAGTGGCCTACAAATATATGATGAATAATTTATATATATAAATACATGCCAAGATTTGAATTTTATTCCTCATCCCACCAAAGTAAACTAACCCCCAATATTTATATTACTATGCCAAATTTAAAAAAAAAACCCTTGACCCCTTAATACAAGGCAATATATTTTTAGGATTTTAGGAGTATTCAGACACCCAATATGAATGGACATGATATGATATTTCCTTGATAGTGAAACTCTAGTGAACCCACTGCGATTTCAAATCAATATAATGATGCAAACATAGCGAAATCAAAGAGGAAGTGTACCAATCATGGTTGAATCAACCACCTATTCAGTTCCCACTATGTCTAAACTCACCAATTAGGAATTTCTATAGTAATAATAGTTATTCATTTTTTGGCAATGGAAGAAATGAAATAGAGGTTGGCATAGATGACTGATTACAACATACAATTTCCATGGGCACATTGTTGATACATGCTTTCCAAGACAATGATCTAGGAGATGACACTCATATCAATGATACCTTCTTCTAAACCCTTAAAATGGCTTTCACCACCCCTTTTTTAAGGTATAAATGTTGGCATATTTCCCCATATATTGTGGTTTATTACATATTATTGACGTCATATTAGGTCTATCAGTTGTAATTGTTGTTAGTATTATTATATTAGTTATGCCAGCTTGTGTCCATTAGTTGTAATTGTACCTCTTTGTCTCCTATATATATATAGGAAGGATGCATTCTCATTTGTATCATTTCATATTGTCTTATCTTATGTAATTCGTACATTGTGTAACAAGGATTCCCCTCAAAGAGGATATCTATTCATCTGTTTTCTTCATTATTAAAGCATGGATTACTCTTTTTGGTCTCTTTACACTCTTTTAATGCTCATTTGGGTAATTTGTTTCTTAAGATTTGGTATCTAAACTTAGACGCTTCCAAAACAAGACATCTTGGAATATTTGTTATAACATTTTTTCTAAAAATATTCAGACATTGAAACATGGAACCATCTAGAAATCAGGCCAAGATTTATTTGGTAAAATTTTCATATCCTAACTCATTATAGGTACATATTTATTTCTAGGTGAAGGTAGGGTTTATGACCAATCCAAAAATTAGTCTAAAACATGTGTTCTGGAAAAATGGTTATATATGGTGCATTCTAGATACAAAGTGAGTTAGAAATATTGAAGCAGAAAGAAGACAAACAAAACTATATGTGGTCTCAATTTCAAGCTCATATCTAAAAAAATAGACAAGTGGTTGCAGGTTGTACACCCCTAATATTCGGAAAAGGCCAAACATAACAAGTGTTGGGAAAATAGTCACAACTTGTTTTGGCAATGAAAGGAGGACATATCAGGATACCACAGGATGATATTTAAGACTCGAAGGGGAAGAAGTTTTAGGTTTATTTTAGTTGAAAGGTTGGATAGAAAATCATTCTTCAAATCAAGGTTGGAAAATTTAATGTATGACATTTTAAACTTGAATATATTTTAGTAGAAGGATGTATTAAAGTTGAACCAAAGGTGTGATATCTATTTATATTGTTCAAAACACCACCAAAAGGTAGTGGAAAAAATCACACTCCAATAGAACCATAGAGGATTCAATTAGAGGATTTAGTTAGTTGATCAATATCAAGCAAAAAGGTCCAATTACAGAGCACATCTTGTAGTTTCAAAAGTTAAGTATTAGAGTGAAGAATATTTTAGAAGATAATTATTTGGAACTCTTTATGGGAACATTAAAGGAGAATATTCAACATGATATACATATCCTTGAACCTAAATCACTACATAACGTTTTTATTTTGGATAGGAAAATTGAAAGTAAAAATATGGGGATGACTACTAACAGGACCACCTCTAACACATATAGAGAGAATAATGTTCCCTCTTCTAACCCACCTCAAAGGTTGACACCCCAACTATTGGATGAAATAAAAAAAAATGTCTCTCCTTTAATTGTGACGACAATTATAGTAAGGGACAAAATCATGGAGAGAAGAAATTATTCTACATAGATTTTGAAGAGGAAGATTCAAAAGAGCATGAACCATCACAAGATGAAGAATTAGAATGGATTGCTCGCAAAGAAGTTACTCCCACCATATATTCTCATTCATTGGTTGGAATCAACACTCCCCAAACTCTCAAAATTGAAAGATGTATCGAAAGAGAAAATGTAGCAATTTTGATTGATTCTGGTAGACTCATACTTTCTTTCATTGTAAACTAACCAAAGCTCTCAATTTCTTTGCATATCCAACACCAAAGTTTCAAGTAATTATTGTGGATGGAGGAACTATACATTTCTCATGGAAATTCTATAATATCAATCATAATATGGGGTAATGTGTATTGAATAGTCCAGGGATTTTTATCCCAATGGATGGTGTTGATATGGTATAAGGGATTCAATGGTTACAATCATTGGGAATAAGGGATTTTAATTTTCAAGAAATTTTCATGAAATTGTCATGGGAAGAAAAAAATTTGAATTAAGGGGTATCATACTAAATCTAAGGAAGGTGATAAGATCGAATGGTATGAAAAAATTGTTGAAAAAGAGACATCAAGGTGTAATTACACAATTATGCTCACTAGATGTTTAAACATCAAAGACTCATATTCCCATGGATCTCCAAAGGCTCATTGATAATCGCTCTAATGTATTTGAATATATTCCAAAAGGTATTCCACCTACTCAATATTTTGATCATGCTATTCACTTAATTGAAAGAAATGTTCCTCCTAACGTTAGACCTTACAGATACCCTTGTGGCCAAACGAGTGAAATTGAGCATATGGTCGAAGAAATGCTAGAGGTTGCAATAATTTTCCCTACCCAATGTTCTTACTCTACACCAGTGGTAATGGTACAATATAAGGAGGGTTCATGGCTTATGTGTCTAGACTATAGATAGCTCAACAAGATAACCATTAAAGATAATTTTACAATTCCTCTCATGATGAATTGTTAGATGGACTACATGGAGTAACATACTTCACAAAGTTTGATCTTAGTTCAGGGATTATGAGATTATAATGAAAGAATAGTACATCCCTAAAACAATATTAAGAACTCATGAAGGTCATTACAAATTTATGATCATGCCTTTCGACCTTACAAATACACCTTCCACATACAAAGGTTTGACGAATTACATTTTCAATCCCTTCCTTAGAAAATTTATGTGATTATTTTTTTGATGATATACTAATTGATAGCATGTCTTGGGAACAACATGTTCAACATGTTGACACAGTTATACAACCACTAAAGGAGAAAGAACTATATCAAAAACCTTCCAAATATTTCTTTGGGGTAAAGGAGGAACAATATTTGGGTCATATTGTATATCATGAAGGTGTCAAAGTAGATACTAACAAAATTAGATCAATGATGGAATAGACGATCCCCAAAAACTTGAACAATCTAAGAGGATTATTAGCTTTGACAAGGTGCTACCACAAATTTGTTTGGAACTATAGAAGAATAGCATCACCATTAACAACATTACTGAAGAAGGAAGCAAATTCTTGGAGTCAAGAGACAACTCAAGCATTTGAAAAACATAAAGTAGGAAATGTGTAAAGATCATAGTTTGACCACACCAGACTTCAAAAAAACCTTCATTTTGGAATGTGATACCTTAGGAAATGGAATGAATGTTCTTATAATACAAGAAGGATGACCTCTTGCTATCCAATGTATGCCAATCAAGGGGAAGAACTTATAGCCTAAACCACTTATGAGAAGGAAATGATGGAAATATAACATGTACTTGAGCAATTGGATCCTTACCTAATATGTAGGAACTTCAAGCTCAAAATAGATCATGATATTCTTAAATGCTTCTTGGAACATACACTATCTTAGAAAGAGAAACACAACTGGGTAACCAAGATGTTGGGATATGACTTTGAAATCATATAAAAAAAAGGGAAATAAAATGTGATGAAAAATGCACTCTCTAGAAAAAATGAGGTTGTTGACTTACTTTGTGTGATTTTGATTATAGAAACCAATTGGCTAGTATAAGTAAGGGAAGAATGGAAGAAAACCAATATGAGTGGACACTCATTCAAACGCTACAAAAGGATTCCATTGTATCAAACACTTGTGTGGAAAAATTATTCACTATGGTATAAGGATCGCTTATATATATGTAATAAATCTCAAATCAAACAAAATATCCTTTCAGAATTACACCTCTCTTATTGGTGGCATTCCCAAAAACATACCACGGGGTCAACAAGGTTTTTTTTTTGGAATTTCTTAAATTTGGTTTTCAAAGTTGTGGAAAAATGTTTTGTTTTCCAAAAAAATAAGGTTGAAACAGTTAATACCCCATGTATTTTACAACCATTATAAATACCTTGTTAGCATTAGGAGGAAGTTTCAGTGGATTTTATCACAGGCCTAAAAAATTCAAAAGGGAAGAATGCTAGTATGGTGCCTGTTAATAAAGTTACAAAGTGTGAATGCTTTTGTGCACTCCCTCACCCTTTTAATGCAAGAATAGTCATTGCATCTTCATGGAAACAGTTCACAAGTTAAATGGAAATCCGAAGGTTATTATGAGTGATCAAGATCCAATTTTTGTTGGAAAATTTTGGAATGAACTATTTTATTGTATGGGTACCAATTTAGATCACAGTTAATCCTATGATCCTCAATCCGATGGGGAAATTGAGATAGTGAACAAATGTTTTTAAGGATACCTTCACTACTTTGCATCTGACAAACAAACACGGTGGGTGAAATAGTTACCCTTGGCAGAATGGTGGTACAGTACTTCCTTCCACACTCCATAAATAATTTCTACATTTATGGCACTTTATGGGTGCCATCCTCCATCTATAATATCTCCATTAAAAGGAAAATATGAATTTCAAGTTACGGAAGATCGCCTAGAGAACCATCAATTTCTCGAGTTGCTAAAGGACAACCTTGCTATGCCAAAAAATACAATGAAACAACAAGCATATCAACATCACGGTGAAAGGAGTTTTGAAGAAGGGATTGGGTATTTATGAGGTTGCAACCTTATAAACAAATGTCCCTCAAGAAACTAAATAAACATAAATCTAGCACCTAGGTACTATAGTTCTTATAATGTGATGCAAAATATTGGTAGTATGACTTACAATTTGGAGCTCCCTTCATTTTTAAGGGTACACATTGTTTCCATGTTTCTTGGTTAAAGAAGGTAGTAGGAAACAACATCCCAATTCAAACTATCTTGTGACATCTTTATGAGGAAGGAAAATTCATATTGGAACCTGAACAAATCACAAACACAATAACCACACAACTACGCAATCAAGCTATTACTAGGTACCTCATCAATAGGAAGAAATTACGAGTTGAACATTCAACATGGGAATATGTGTCCTTCATATAAAAGCATCCACAACTAATCAAGCATTGAGAACAACACTTATCAGAATGGGAGGGCCATGTTAAGCCCTAAATGTTGGAACATTACCCCCTATATTGCGGCTCAATACATATTATTGATGTCAACTTGGGTTTACTCGTGGTAATTTCATTAGTATTATTATTTTACTTATGTCGAGTTGGATCCATTAGTTTTAATTGCACCTCTTATATAAGAAGGATTCCTTTCCATTTCTATCATCTCGTCTTGGTTGATGTACTTACTACATTGTGTAAGGAGGTTTCCCTCTCAAATAGTCTTGTTATTTATCTATGTTATTCAATATTAAGGAATGTATTACTCTTCCTGGTCTCTTTATGCTCTTTTCATTCTCTTTTGGGGAAATTGTTACTTAACACCCTATGTTTGGACCTGGTCGATCAATGTTACTATACAACTTGAAATCAATGTATGGAATGTTAGACCCTTATTTCTAGACACTTTTGAGGTAAATGACAATGAACTCCCTTATATTTTGATGAATCTCATCACATAATCAATATTGAAAATGGTCAATTTTACGAATGGTGAATGACATTGTACATTTATATTTTCCATTAACTGCATGTTATTCAAAGACAAGGTACTTTCGAGTGATAATGTTTTTCCCAACAACTACGAAGAAGCAATAAAAATGTTGAAAATGTTGGCTGTTGAGTACATATCATATAATGTGTGTCCCAATGATTGTATTATATATAGAGGAAATTATGCACACAAAGGGATATGTCCAAAATGTGGGCATGATAGGTACCAAAAATTGAGAAATAAGTGTAAATCGCATGGTCCTCCCCCTTAATCATATAGACGATAAATGGCGAGATAAATTCTAGGGTGGAGTATGGAGCCTTTGATTGAGCATACCCATGGATGGAATCAACCCAATTTCCCTCCAAAACATGAACTATTATGTTTGTCCTATACTAGTGATCAATAACAATATCCCCCATTGTTTTTTAGGAAAAATGAACATCTTAGCTTGGATATTATAGCCAATTGGTAGAAGACAAGTGCGGAATATGGATTTTTACCTACACCATTGATCAATGAATTGAATAAATTATGTGAATATATACCACTATATGATGTATAAAGGCCCATCCCAACAGAGAATAGTTTTACGTTGTAACAAATCTAACAATCATATTTAACAAACACATCTATAAACAAGCATGAGCATTCACATCTAATATCACCTAATATCATTTAAGATAAGCATCTACTAGTTACATCTAAAAACTATTAACATCATCTAACATATCGTCATCATAATTTTCAACACTTAACAAACATAAACACCAACATACCTAGTAAACATAAACATTCAAACATGATCATATCATCATAACCATAACGCAACAACAAATCTTAACCATAACACAACAACAAATATTTGTTTAGAGTCCATATAGATAGAGAACCATTTTAAATTGTAGATATATATGAACACTTTTTAAAGATATTTTGGCAAACTCTAAAGCTAAATTAATTTCTATATTCTTAAAAGTTAATTTTTCAATCAATTTTCTTAGCAAAATAAATAACGACTTGTAAATTACTACTTAACATAATCAATAAATAACCAACATAATATTGATTTATGCATTTAAAACATTACGTTCAAGATTTATGGGTGATTGATGTTCATACTTGTGAAATATATATGCCCTATGATGGTATTATATTAGAATATATTCATTACTCCGAAGTTACGCCGAAGGTGTATATATGTTAGAATTTTGGCATGGACTAGCATCTATGCTTTTTCATCTATAGACAAGACAAGAGCGAGACAAGTGGACTATCCAGTTTGATTCTATGGGCGTCGTCCAAGATTAAACGAGAATGAGACAAGTGTACTTTCTAGATTGATTCTATGGCTGTCGTTCAGAATTAATAATTAATAATTTCAAAAAAAAGGAAAAATAACTTAATTGGCATGTGATAAGTACAGTTAGTGATAGTTGTAAAAGTTAAAATTAATCATCAACTATTTGATTATTAGATACAACTACGAGATTAACTCCATCGATTATTAGATACAACTATTAGCTTAACTCCAATGATTCTAGAACTATTAGCTTAAGTTCAACTCTAATCACAGTTATATTGGATAAATATTAGCTTAACTATTAAATACACTATTAGTTTAACTCTAATGATTCTACACCTATTAGCTTAACTTCAACTCTAATCACTTAAGGCTTAGTCCAAGTGCATTTGGCATCTAGGAGTCTAGCTAATGTGAGTTATGTAAGAGTCAAACTCCTAATAAAATAGTGTGAACTCCTAACAAGCTCCTCCAAACTCCTAATAAACTCCAGCATCTCGTAGTTAGACATGTAACTAATATACAATTCATATTACATGTTTAGGTTTTCCATATAGATATAATTAGGTTTTTTATTCTAGCAAACTTGAGGTTCAACTATTAGCTTAACTTCAACTCCAATCATGAATTTTACTTGAATTGCAA
This sequence comes from Pseudotsuga menziesii, assembly GCA_001517045.1. Classification (NCBI taxonomy): domain Eukaryota; kingdom Viridiplantae; phylum Streptophyta; class Pinopsida; order Pinales; family Pinaceae; genus Pseudotsuga; species Pseudotsuga menziesii. The sequence goes on from LPNX010225498.1 coordinate 272,075, forward strand.
TTGCCAATATATTAACTTTAAATTAACTATTAGATACAACTATTAACTTAACTCCAATGATTCTACAATTATTAGTTTAACTTCAACTCTAGTCATTGTCATATTGCGTAAATATTAGATTAACTTCAATGATTCTACAAATATTAGCTAAAATTCAACTCTAATTGCGGTTATATTGGATAACTATTAGATTGTTTCAATAGTGATACAACTATTAAAATAAATTTAGATGAACTCCATCTCTTAGCATGAGAATTTGACCTTGATTGCAGTGAAACCATGCACCAAGAACAATCACTTAGATAATGTGCAAATTATGTGACAGTTGAACTCCATATGGCACTTGGAAGTCAATTTAATGTGCATAAGGCATAGCCTAAGATTTATATTAACTTTTAAATTAACTAGTAGATACAACTATTAGCTTAACTCCAATGATGATACCACTATGAGCCTAGCTTCAACTATGAGCTTAACAACCATAAATTAAGTTGTTGTTATATTAGCTTAACTATTAGATACAAGTAATTAACACATTCTTTAGTAAAAAAGAATTATCAATATGTCAAATATATACCTCTCAACGTATTTCAAACATATTAATCTTAGTAATATGATTTCTCCTAGTAGTAGAATAGTGCTATTGAATCAATACATTTATGGTATGACTCTTTTCTCGAACTCTTGCTTGTTACTATTCCGTTATCAAAATAATTTACCATGAATACAAGCGCCAAATCAAGATTTTGTTGGATTGTCTTTCTATTTTTAAAATATTGTTGTCATTGTTCTTCCATGAGAGATTCAATGAATAGTCCTCGAGTTTATCTAACCTTAGACTGGTTGAATATGCATTGCATTGTTGCAGCTATTGTAAATGTGGAAGTCCAATTAATTTTGAACACATAACAAATCTTTGTTGTGCAATGGCTATAGTATGTGCTCGAGTTTCTCTAACCTGAGATTGATTGAACATGCATTGCATTATTGCAGTTACTCTACTATAAATGTGAAAGTCCATTTAATTTTGAACATAATGACAAACCTTTGTTATGCAATGGCTATAGTAGGTTCTCATGTTGCAATTACATGTTTTTTTTTCAAATTTCTATTGCCAGAAGGCCATAAAGATATTATCATTGACTAAAGAAAATAAGTAAAAAATAAAAAAAATTACTACTCACAATATGTACCATATCTGTAACAATTAAAGTATATCATTCTCCATATACATAAAACAAAAATAAACAAAACACTTAACCATAATCCTTCATTCACACAATTGCATAAGATTATACATCTATAAATAAATGCATAAAACGAAGAAGGTTAACAATTCACCTAGCAAATAAGCAAGGCGTCAAGCACATGAGGAGTACTCAAAGCAATGAATTGTTAAACCAATCCTCCCACTCTTTTACATCATGCACCCATTTTCCATTGTCAAACCAATCCTGGAATTTCATTGGGTTGCTTTCAGGGAACCTCTCTAATCTCACAAATGACCTAGGATTGTCGACTTCAAGCCACTGAAATCCATCAGGAGATTTATGCAAGTGAGGCTGCTTTAGCGCAATTTTGGTCCCCTTTGGGTAAGCCCTTTTTGCATAGGATTCATCGGTGACTAGGAAGTCTGGAGAAACGATTGATAGAGAAATGTCATTCTCGATGTCCGCCTCTTTCATTACGGTATAGATTCTACAGAACCTAAAGGGATCAACGTAGAGCTCCCCATATAGGACTCTCAACTCATTCGAGTCCCCAATGGCCAAGTCATTAAGATGAACAATAATGAGATCACCCATCCCTACAAAATGATTATACCGGGTTTGAACTACATGTAGGAATTCATTGGACCGGTCGGATACGCATAAATGTTCTCGAGAGGCCAATGAAGAGAATTTCTTGAACACCATATCATGAATGGCCATCAATGTTTCTATAATGAATCTGTGATGAATAAGGTATACCTGGTGTAGAAGTGGATGGCCAAAACAACATGAGATCTTTTTCTTCGTCAATCGTTGCTGCTTCTTTGTCCTGATCTGCCTTCATCTCGTCTTCTTGTGTTATTTCGGTTATTTCGGGATGCTTCATCATGAGTGGGAGTAAGCGATGGAAAAGATAGTTGTAGGCTTGCAGCTATAGGAAGTAAACCTCATGGTGTCCCTCTTAGGGTATTGTTCTCTTGCTCTCCTGTCGAATGACGAGATGATAAAAAGTTCCAATTGATATAAGGAGCATGAGTCTTTGATTGAAAGCCAAAGGAAATAAATGATCGCGGTATGAGTTCGATAAGGGTTTAAATCCATCAATGAAGGGAGTGGCCAATAGTTCAATAGGGTTAGAGGACCATATTACTTAAACAATATGAATTAGACTTAGATTTAGACTTAGACAGGTCTTGGTCCTAACCGTTAAGAGCACGTGTTTCCTTCTAGGAGGTCACACATCAATATCTAGATGGGGTAGGGTATGTATACAGCTATAACACTTACATCACTTCGAGTGAGGGGTCTCTTTTCCCACAAACAAGGGGGTCTCATACACCAAATTGGTGTCTAGGTTGACTTTGACCTTAAAAATATATTATTATTATATCTATTATTATTACTATACACTAGAATCCTATTACATGGAGAAGGATTAAGAAATTCACTCACATTAATATGATTTTTATTTATATATTGAGAAATTAGGTTTTATGATTAAATAATTACTTTTAAAATTTGAAATACAAACCACCAACTTAAGATATATTGAAGCAAATCATTCACACATGAATACACAAAAAATTTGGTCAAAGACTCCGAAAAACCCCAATTCATGGGGAAAACACTAGAAAGAGAAAATTATCATTAAAAATATAATCTCATAAATTTTTCCCAACAACACGGAAAATAATTTATCTTGTGACCTTTACTCACAAATTTTTCATCCACCAAAACAACTGGAAATACCTCAATTTATGTGCCAATTTGTTGTACTTTCACACTTGTGGTACGAAACTCTACACACGTGTTGTATGGTTATATACTTTTTTTCTTTCCTTGAGAATCGTGTGAGAGCAACAATAAAGGTTGTACGACCTTGTCAAAAAGTTGTATGGATCTTCCTTGATTTCTGTGCTTCACATGTGTGTTCTAGGGATCTTACATGTGCAATAAATGTGGATGTACTTTTTTTCCATTAATGTTGCTCCTTGTCTTGGGAAATGTGTCATACTTCTAGGGCATTTCTATCTCCCTGAGTCTCAATCTCTTCTCTCTCTCCGCATTGATGGATACATTTCTAATTTGTCCTTTACCCTAGTTTTATACTTCAAAACTTGTAACTACTTCTCTAACCACTTAATGTGTGGTTGAGATTCATTTACAATATCTAGTATCCTCACTTAATGCACTCTTATTTAATAATAACTCGCTTTAATTATTAAATATCTTTTAAGTGAAACCGAATACAATAAACTACAAAACATCATTTATTTTATATAATTCAACTTTATACATAAAAATAAACAAGGAACAAATTACATGTCATCTATCACACAACACCAAAACTATAAAGAGGACCTTCATAGCTAACATTTCAACACTCCCTCTTAACGAGGAAGGTCCACAACACTATCTCTATCTCTGACTCCTACAATAGCTCCCTCCTCCTCTTGAATCAATCTCAGAAACAAATGTTCTACTCTGTATAGGAACTATGAAGCTTGAGACTCGACCCAAGCCTCATCAACATGCTCATATGCACCATCACTGGACTGGATGAGCCTCCTTCCAGTACTGTGGAGAGAGTCACTGTCCTCTTCAGAACCATATCTATGAGATTCAACACCATCATCATTCTATGACTCTTGATAGCCACCCTCTTGCTCCTACTCCTGGTTGTAGTGTATGCCATCTTAGTACATAGAGTGTGTCTCTACGATCCCCTAACAGAATGGTGGTCTCAGCTAGCTCATCTCTCCGATACAAGAAGACATGGCACAACCTCACCATCATTCCATAACCATCAACGTTAAAGGATGATCCTGAGAGTTTGCTGACTCTCATACGAGGTACAAACAATACTCCATGTATGTTGATGGACTCTTCAAGATCTAGTTGGAACCTAATTGTTCCAATCCTTTGTATATAAATCTCGGTACTATCACTATCTAACTAGATGAAATGTCCCAACCCCAACGTTGTCATCATCTCAAAGAAATCATAGACTCGATTCATGTGTTTAGTTTCACCATTGTAAACAACTGAGACATTCTCAAAAACAGAACTCCCTACACTGGAATCAATTGAGACACGAGAAAACTCTTGCCCAAATTTTATGGCACAATCTTCTAGTGTTGCAGAGGCTTCCATATCTCTTTATGTCTTCTCTTTCACATTCTTTTTCTCATGACATTTCAAATACTGAGTGTCCCATCTTCCCACAATGGTAGCACCTGATCTAACTGAGGTATTTCTTCCACTTGTTTGTCTTTGCTGCAAGAGCTACATTCACCTCTTCCCTAACTCAACCACCCAAATCTCCCTCTCAAATCTCCTCTTGGGTAAAATTATCCCAAATCCTAGACTAGTCCGGAAGTTTCTCTCTACCAACAATACATTTGACAAAAATGTCCCATTTCTTGGTGAATCCCTTCACGAGTATCCTCACCAATTCTAAATTTGAGATAGTTTCTCCTACTATTCCCAACTTATCTTTGAATTGAGCCACTCGATTTAGGTACAAATTTACACTTTCATCTTTGGTCATCTTCACATTATGCAACTTGTCTTTCAATGCCATCTTCTCATTCTCGTTCTTTGATTCAAACAACTACTTCAGGATATTCAACATGTAATTAGGAGTCTTCTTCTTTGCCAAATGCGGAATAAGATTATATTTTACCCCATCTAAGAGCACCCTCTAGGATTTGGATTCTAGGACTTCAGGTTCTTCTAATTCATCCTTGTGAGTAGGCTTCATCATTTTTGTGTTTGCAAATTTCCATATCTTCCATTCTTTTAGCACCGCAATTATTCTAACTTTTCAAGGAAGATAGTTGGATGTGTCATCCAACCTATATTCATATCTAATGCTCATCATCTAGAAATTAGCTAACAACAAATCTTCCTAAACTCGAAAGACAACACACTTATCTTCTGTGATTCATAACTTTGAATACTACTTCAACTTGACTCTAATACCATGAAGAAATTAAGTGACATTAATATGATATTATATTTACACATTAAGTCAAACACTTGACAAACTAGGGTTTATGATTAAAAATTTACTTCTTCAATTTGAAATACAAACCACCAACTCAACAATAATCCAATACTGAAGCAAATCATTCACACATGAATACACATAAATTTTTGTCAAAGACCGGGAAAAACCCCAACTCCTAGGGAAAACCCTACAACATGAAAATTATCATTAAACAGAGAATCTCAAAAAAATATCCCAACATAGAAAAATATTTCATTCACCAAAACAACTACAAATACCTCGATTTCTATGCCAATCTGTTGTTGTACGGATATGTTGTACTTTCAGGAAGGTGGTACAATACTCTATAGTCTGCACACATGTTCTACGATTCTGTACTTTCTTCCTACCTCATTAATCATGCCACATCAACAATAAATGTTGTACGGCCCTATCAAACAATTGTACATATTTGCCTCGATTTATGTGCTTCACAAGTGTGTTGTACGGATGTGACATGTGCAATAAATGCTACTGTACTTTGGGAAATTAATGATGCTCATTTTTTTGGAAAATGTACAAGTCTTCTAGAGCATTACTCTCTCCTTCTCTCTCTCTCTCTCTCTCTCTCTCTCTCTCTCTCTCTCTCTCTCTCTCACACACACACACACACACACACACACACACATTGATGGTGGTGTTTCTAATTTGTCCTTTACCCTAGTTTTATAATTTAAAATTTCTAACTACTTCTCTAACCACTTAATATGTGGTTGAAATTCATATACAAGATCTAGGGTCCCCACTTAATGCACTCTTATTTAATAGTAACACACTTTAATTGTTAAATATCTTTTAAGTGAGACCCAATCTAATAAAGTACAAACAACATTTCTTTATATATAATTCCACTTTATACATAAATATACACAATCAACAAATTACATGTACTCTTTATCACACAACACCAAAACTATAAAGAGGACATTCAGAATTAACCTTTCAACACAGAATGTGCTTCAACTGTACAACAAAATCTGCTCTGAATTTAGTTATGTGAAACCCTTCGACTCACTCACTTTAAAAATGATACCGTATAAAGCACAAAGAATTCAAATGTTACTTTTACCACTTATTATCCCTCAAAGCACACCCATGGATGAAAATTTAAAAAAAAAAAGACTTCAAATGTGGGTATGACTAAAAAGACCTCAAATGTTACTTTTAGCATCTATTATCCTTCAAAGTGCACCAATGGATGAAAATAGTCTTAAAAGTTACTTTTACCATTTATTACCAACTTTCTTAGTTGTTTGATTTTAATCCATTCCGCCTAACTTTTTTGTGGTTTGATTTAATCCATTCGGCGTTTTGCAGAATAGTAAATGGAGCATAAATATATTAGCAACCCAAATCTTAGTAGCCAAAGCTTAGTGGTTAGCCTTTAATCCTAGCTTTCTTAGTGGTTTTCTTTTACTCATTCCATGCATAGGAGAATGTAGATGGTAAATAGCTTCTAATCCTATATAGATTTCTTAGTGGTTTGCTTTTACTCATTCAACCCTTAAGAGAATGGTAAATGTAGCATAAATATATAAGCGGACCAAATCTTGATGGTCAAAACATAGTTGTTAGCATTTAATCCCATAGAGCTTTCTTAGTCTTTTACTTTGAATTCATGTAGCGTTTAGGAGAACAATAAATGGTGAGGGGAGAATAAATATATAAGCTATTCAAACATTTAAAAAATGAGTTAAAATACTTTTATTTGATATTGGTCCTCAAAGATCATTTGAGTCAAAATATATTTTAATTTTTCATATAAACTCATAAAATTTCAAACTTTACATAAAAAGTGTGTTAGCAACACACTTATTCACCATTTATTTTAAATTCAGTTGAGTGAAATAAAAATTCCCTAATAAATCTCCAAAAATAATTAAAAAATTCTTATTTAATATTAGTTATTAAAAATGATTTCAAGTATTTTTATATAATAAAATATATTTACAAAACTTCTGCATGCCACACACACACACACACACACACACACACACATATATATATATATATATTAAAATTTTAGTTATTTAATTTTTTTTAATATTCAATCACATTAAAGTAAATATAAAATAATCACAATACATTTTATTATAATAATAAAATGTCACCAAAATGTAGTGAAGTGATACATATTAGATTATTGTTATTTATGTTTACGTGATTACATAATTGAATTTAGCTTGACAGAAAATAATATATGTATAATAGATGTTAATATTAAGTTGGGATATATAGTGAGAAAGAGCAAGAGAAAATAATTTGCCATTTTTGTCACACTAATAGAACTGGAGACCAAATCATTCTCTTAAGATGTATAGCATATACTTATGGTAAATCTCAATTTCAAAATATTTGGTACAATGCACAAATGGTGATTTAGTAATGATTCGCTTCAAGATTCTCAAAACCAAGTAATTCCCTAACTTCACTAATAGTATCATCATCATCATAATTTTTTCACCCAAAACAAAGCTATACTTGTGTAATATCCCGAATTTTGACCTAACACTTATGGGCATAAGCCCCATTTCTTATGATGTTACGTTGATGTTTTAATTGGTATATTGGGTCTAAGACCCCACTACACATGAACATGATGATTTTTTTTATATATTGGGCGTAATCCAATTGCATATGTTTTATATATGATTTCATGTCTTGGGGGTGGACCCTGTAGCACATAATTGAGGAGATGTTTTTTGTTGAGCGAGGAGCTCTAGAGCACATGAGTATTTGATGTTTGTGTTGAGCGAGAAGCTCACGAACACATTAATGTTTATATTTGTGTTGAGAGAGAAGCTATGAAACAAATGAAGTTATGAAAACCTTTGTGTTGAGCATGAAGCTCTGAAGCACATGAAAAGATAAAATTGAAAGTGTTGGGCATAAGCCATGGAGCCTTCCAAGTTGATGTTGAGCATAAGCTCTGGAACATAAGATCCTTGGCCATTGTATCCCTACATGTATCCTACAAATACATCCTAGCATTAGTGTTGAGCAAGGAGCTCTCGAATTGCACTAAGTTTTTAACTCCTTGTTTTTAGCGTTGAGTATGGGCTCTCGATAAGCGCTAGGAGTTACAGAAAAGAATTAATATGTTGAGTGAAAATGACTCTGATAAAAAACTGATCTCATCTTACTTATTTTTTAAGTGATTAAATGAAATTTTGAATTTCTGTATCTCATCAAGTACTGAAGAACTACCATGTTATACGAGGGAATGTAATGTCCCAAAAAAATTAAAATAAAAAAAAAATTCGTAGGACAGGTAAAACTACCTAAATGCAACATTATTCAACCGGAATATAACGTACAATAGTTGTACCACTGTTTGGTCGTAAGCTATTCTTACTTCCTATCATCTTACTTTCAATTATCCTTATTGTTGTGTTTTAATTAAGATGTTATAATGTTGATTACTACATTGTTCTTATGGTTATACATTGTCGTGTTTGTGTCGTTACTTGATTTCATACTTTGTTTATTTATGCATAGTCTTACTTGTTATTTATATGGTTCTAACTTAACTTTGTTTCTGGAACTAAAGTGGATGGAGTGGTGGGACTAGTTCTCTCATGATGGTCGGAGAGGTAAAGTGGTCACTTGTCTAGCAGACTTACTTAGTTCTATTTGAACTAAGGAACCTCTCTCATTTCATATGCAGATTATACTTAGCGACAGAGACTTGTTAAAGTGTGCTGAATGCTTTGATCGTTATCACACCTACTGGTTTTCAATACGGTCTTTTATCGACTCAGCTTGTTATTCAGGTAATTCCTATTTTCATTAATTATCTAACCTAGATGAATTATTTATGTGCTACCTTTTAATCGTTATAATTATATTTCTTGTGTATTTTATTACAACTTATTAACATATTTCTTATTTATTTCATGGCAGGTTGGAATCTTTGTTTTAAGATCAACATGGATTTTATTCATAGATAATACTAGCATGGCGTATTTCATATGCCATGGTTTCTAAGCATTAAGCTTAGGGAACATAGATATGCAATGTATTAAGGCTTATGCCTATGGTCTAATCGATACATGTCATATGCTATACCTTATACCTTGTGACATGACTTTGGGTTAGTGTATATAATATATGGACTAAGGATTACACTATTCATTATATTGAACATTGGGGTGGCGAGATATAGCTTATGGTTTTGGCACTTATGCGATGGGGTTTAAGACCCTGCATGGAAATGGAACCCAACGTTAATGTAACGAATGAAAAACTATGGAAGTGTGCGTTTTGGGTGGATAGTAGACACCAAGATGACGCCATTAATGCTTCTTGGGGTTTGGGAAGCCCAAGCTTAGGGCTTGTCTCTACGAATGGTTTGGTCATTTCGCTTGGTTTGTGGATGGTTGTGCTCTCGGCTCTACGCTGTGAAGGAGGAAACTCCCTGGGTGACGAAGGTAAGCTTCATTTGGTTTCATGACTGCATTTTACTTATGGGATTTCTATTTTCCTTCAGGCCTATGTATGCAAGGTTTGGGTTTGTAAATAAATGTGTTGTTAGCAGCAAAAGGGAATCCTTAGGACTGTTAATAAAATCTGTTTTTCCTTTATGTAAATCGTATTTTTGATTTGGGGCTTTTTAAGCCTGGGAAACGCCATTGCTTGCAATGGTTCGTTAGCCCTTGGCACGGCTGTGTAAACTTCAATTTGCAGACTTTAATGGTGATTGTGTAAATAATCTCTCCTACATTTTTGGGAATGGTTAAAGGACTGGACTATCTGTAAATTCTTATGTTGCGATAGGTGTTTATTAAACTTATATTGCATAAGGAAGTTGCCTACGTGGATTCTCTGTGTAATTGCTTTTATTTATTTCTTGGTTTAATTACTTGACAGCATATGGGTTGATGGCCATGGCATGCGTGGCATGAGCCCTTCCCATGGTTGCTGCGATAGCTTGGATGGTTTCAATTCTTAATGTTTTGTTTTATTATTATGTGATGTGGAAATGTGAAGAATCCATAGGTGAAAACCCATGATGTCTATTGTTGCTTTAGGTTTACTTTTAATGGACTGTGTATTTAGTTATTTTTTTGTCGTGGCCGTGCTTACAAAGTGGGTGCATAACCTAGGGTCTTTCGACCTTGCTGTAGCGAATGTATTTTCTTATTTAAGACAACATACGCTCTGTGTATAGCGTGGCTGTGATGGATGTACAATGACTCCACAAGATTCAAATCTTGGTCGTGGTTAATTTAATGAGTATGTAATTGAAATGGATGGTTACATTTAGGGGCTTAGGTGCCGGAAGGATTCACTTCCTTCCCTCTCCTGTATAAATATGTTAATCCCTTATTGATGACACATTACACCATATAGTGTGGCACATTACCCCCTATATTGTGGGGCATTACATATTAGTTATGTAGGCTTGGGGTCTAATAATGGGTTTATTAGTTGTTATTGTACACCAGCATCTCCTATATATATGAAGGAGATATTCTCATTTTAGCATCATATAATCTTGTATTGTCATGTACATTGTGTAAGGAGTGTAACCAAGAATATTTAAACTTCTGCAGATAGAAGTTGTTCCTTTGGTCTGAATGGTTCAGATCCAAAACAAATGAGTGAACGACAAAGGATGAAGACCTTCCCTGGATGTCGTAGACACCTGGAATGCTGCTTCAATAGTGAACCTGTGTAACTGCAAACAGATCAAACACGCAAACACATCAAAGCTCCCAGAAAATCATCTACTTATCCATGTTAGTGACTAAGGAATCTAACAACATGTACATGAAAAATAAAAACAACAGTAATGTGGGGCGAAAATCAGCTTTGGATTAAGATGTATGGAGAAGTTTACAACCAATGAAGCCTTGGTGTCGACAAGCATCTCCACAAGACAAACACTTCATCCCCATAAGCTCCAAATTTTCTCTCTATGCTCTCCAATGGCTTGGGCCAAGTGGTCAATCAAACATCATAACAATACCTCTATAGTTCTCCCCCTCAACCATGGACATGAGCTTGTATTTATAAGGCTCAATGGATAGGAATGGTTGAGATATTTGTGGATGAGGTGGCCTCTAAGATCCTATGATGGGGGATCTCGATCTCAACTGACCCACAATGATAGGGATAAGGGAGGACACGAGGATCATGATCTAGAAGCCTCGAGAAACTTCTCTTTTTCCCATTTTACCCAGGGTTATTCTTTTCTCCTCTTATGACAGAGCGCTTTAGATAAGAAACTCTTATGGACTAAAGGCCATCGACATTGGCATCACTTATAGTAAACAAGATGCAGGTGGTGCAAGCAAGGTACTGCTCATGGTTCACAAGGAAAGCGCGGTGCTCAGTATTTTCATGTAGAATTGACAAACAACATGGGGTTTCCACTCTAAGAGCTAGGATTAAGGGAAAACATGTAAGTCAAATTTCTTATCACATGGTGGTGATAGAATTTGGGTATAACAGAATCCCCCCCAAAGCATGAGTGTTAGAGGGATACGATAAACAAGATCTTTGATAGAATAAGTTGTCGCTTCGAGGTGAAAATGTCATATCGATCAGAGCATTTCATCAAGTAGGCATCTGTAATACATAAATATTTTTTACTCATAGACACAAGTAACCAACTCATGGCTGCAAATCAATACAAGGCAGATCCATGGAGGAATAAACAAGCATGGCTACTAGAATACAACGTAGATCCTTGTGATAGAGGACTCAAACTTGGACATAGCTACCAGACATACAATGTAGATCTATGTCATATAGACACAAATTTGAGCATAGCCACGATCATACAAATGTGGATCCATGCTAGATATACAAAACTCCATCGCAACCTAGGAAAAGCCAATGAGTGCTAAACAAATAACCACAGTCTTCATCGCGTCTTCCACAAAGTACGATTATATCCATGTGATTACAATGATCTGAAGTCAAACATGGTAGAAACGACTTGATTACCAGCTAATGATGTGAACCGTTAACAAGTGTGAGGGAGATCACCATTGATGTCAATGATTCCCAAGGTACCCTAGTACAATCTACTGAGTGTGAATAGATGTCCTGATGTCGAACACCCAGTCGATTCTATTGATCAAAGGTCAATGATGTGAACCTATGTCGAGAGCGAGAGAATCTGTCATTAAGGCATACAGATCTCAAGGTACTAAGTTTTTTGTTTCTAAGACTATTTCCCGGATGATGAGCTGATGTCGATGGGGATAGTCTCGCCGAAGGAGGGCCATGATGAGTACCACATCAATGACACGAAACTCGGAGCATAGTTTTGGAATGATGTAAATGAAGTAACCATAGGACTGACTCAAAAGTACTGACACAGAGACCATTTTGACTGCAGAGAAAAAACTTCTTCAACTTCCCTTTGAACATCGGGTGGCACGACAAAAGGCTTGGCAGCATGACTAAACGGGACAAATGCAGAATGCGACAGTGGACAATGCATTCTTTTGAAAGAATCAAAAGGAGTGGCATGACTCATGAGAGTGGATCGTCACGGAGATCAGCTGAATACCCAATTGACTGAAATGATATGAAGACAAGTGCCATGGTGAAAGGTAACGACAAACGACTGCCATTTATTTGCAAAAATGATTCCCTTCCCATTTTCCCCATCATGATCGATGAGTGCCTCTTTTTAGTATTACGAGTTCAAAGAGGGTAACAAACACTCAATATAGCTTGTCCAAAGACAATTACGAACTCATATGTTTTACAAACCTGAGAGAGGAGGGGTTCGTTCCCAAAAATGGGTCTCTCAATGTTTAGAGAGTCTGAAGGACCATGGAAGAAGACTCCAAAGGGTCCTTTTTCGTATGATTTAGTCCCTAAGGCTCGAAAAAGTATAAAAATCATACCTTAGAGAACTCTTCCAGTCATGATTGGCTGGATTGCTCCATTTTCATAAATAGTCTAACTGAATTGAAAAAGAGATAACCTACCGTCGGAGAGACGACTCTTCAAATTTTTTAACGAGCCTGAAGAAGACAAGATCGGTCGACAATATTTTTATATTTAAGGATCCTGAAAAGAGTTTAAAGAAGACTCAATTAGGTCTCTTTTCACTATGAGAGATTTTACGATCCTGAAAAGAATCAGAAACGGACTTGGACCTTTGATATTGAGTTTCGAGAGCGAGATCAAACTATCGTAATAAACACTCGACGAATTTTTCCATTTTATGGTAGTAGGAAAAAGTAAAAAATGAACTCCCAAGACTTTACTGCTACTGTTATTCTATCCTACAATGAATCAAAACAAGTGTTAAATGCACCAATAATTAACATGAAGGGATTACGACTGATAAATTTTGAATAATAGGCAATTTTAAATCAAGACTATAGCATGTCAAACCCAAAAATATGTATAAAAATAATGTAAATAGTAAAAACGTCAAATCATTTTACTATTTACCCATAGTGGAGAGCATTTGGATCACTTTCCTAGCCAAATCTTTAGTTGTTGATATCGGGAGTTTTCACCGTCAGATTCGACCGCCATTAGTTCCAGGTAACAGTTCAAACCCTACGCTTCCTTTTCATAGTCTCAATTTTGATTTTTAATGGTGTTTTGGGCTTGTATGGAAAGCCCTAAAACCATGGGAATGGGCACCGCGCTTATCCCTTGCGGGATACGCGGTACCTCACTAGAAACGCGCCGAAAACAAAGTGAAGATGTAAAATTGTTAACACAAGAAAAACTAGATCATTTATTTGGACTTAAATGATTAAGAATTTTTCTAATAGGTGTTATGATTGTTTTTGGCAGGCTCTTGCTGATAAAAAATGGTGATATGGAAGGAAAGACAACATGATAACGATGACACTTTCGCCAAAAGGAATGCAGGTTGCATAGCCGCATTACGAGACTGTAGACTCCTAAAATTCTTCCAGACTCCCAGTATGGTATCACACGAGCGGTTTCTTGAGCATATAATCCGGATGTGGGATACAGAGCAATAACACTTTGAGGTTGGGGCTCATATTTTGACAATAGAGGTACAAGATATGTACTTCTTGACTGGGCTTTCAAGAAGAGGTGCCCCTATCTCACTAAAAGGTTCCCGAGGAGGGGATGTTACCACACAAGTGTTGATATACCATCACTGTATCCCAGGGATGAGGACATCGGGGAAGAAAATCCCCATAAAGGCAGTGATGGACGGACCTCTATGGACTCTCTTGTTTATGATGCAGAAAGTGGTGGGAAGCCAGGGACTGCACCGGGATTCTAGGGCACACATTCTATATTCCATAGAGGCCATGGCACCTACAGTATTCAACTGGGCAGTATCCTTGCTTCTGATATTCAAGGACCAGCTGACTAAGTGTCAGCAGGGGGAACTGAAGCAATTCAGTTTTGCTTCCATTCTAGCCTGCTTCTTCTAGTGGGTACCACAGATGAGACCCCAAATGGTCTTAACAGAGCTGAGAGCGCGGGACCCTCACATGCAGAGTTGGGTGGATGTATTTCACATGAGTTTTATGTGTCTTTAATTGTTTATTTACAATTAACCACGTTTGATTTTAATGTCATGAATGGGAAATATGCCAATCTAGGATGTAATTAGCTAATGAGTTAGCAACTACATTATGTACCCTAGGGATATGCCTATAAGTAATGGTTTCAAATGACCTTTCTAACAAGTGTATCCTCTGGAAGAGGAAAAGAAGCAAAGGATTTCTAATTCTATAAACATGGTTTAGATGATAAACCAAAAGTTGTGAGTCTATCAAGACTACCAGATTGCGAACATCTTGGGAGGCAGCTTCATTTAGAAGACCTATGACTACTCGATACTCAGCGATGTTGTTTGTAGTGGGACCAATACAAACCACTCCTGAAATGACCAAATATTCAGCCAGGGAATAAAGGACCCAAGCAGCTGAGGCAAGATTCAAGGTGTGCTGGCAAGCACCATCAGCGAATCCGTAGAAAGCCATCTGTTGTGCATGACCAAAACATGGTATAAACAGATGCGGACACTAAACTCAAAACCATATTGAAAATACTAAAAGAAACTGAAAGTCAAGAAATATACATATATACAAGACGCTATCCACGAAAGGCCTAGGCATAGTACCTCTTCAGTTACAACCCATTGCGAGGTTTCCCTAAAGGGTTTCCATCATAGTCAATGAGCTCGTAGGCCCCTTTCTCTAAAA
Source organism: Pseudotsuga menziesii (assembly GCA_001517045.1). NCBI lineage: Eukaryota > Viridiplantae > Streptophyta > Pinopsida > Pinales > Pinaceae > Pseudotsuga > Pseudotsuga menziesii. The sequence continues at coordinate 287,512 of LPNX010225498.1, forward strand.
CTTTAGAAATGACGAAAGGACCGTACTACATGGACTCGAACTTTCCTTTCCCTAGTTTGTCATATCTCTGGTCCTAAGTCAAAACTAGGTCACCCTCGCTAAAGGAACGAGGTTGGATGGATTTATCATACTGCACCTTGACGTGTTTCTTATGTGCCTCATTAGCCAAGGAAGCATCTCTTCGAGTCTCGTCAAGGTTGTTCAAGTACAAAAATCTCTCTCCCTCTGTGGAAGTGTCTGGGAAAAGTTCGACGACAAGTTTTAAGGATGGAATATGACATTGAATCGGTAAGACATCTTCGAGTCCATAGACAAGCTAGAAAGGCATAAAACCAGTAGCTATTTCCACCAAAGTCCTATAATCCCAAAGAGCGAAGAAAAGAATGTGGTGCCAGTTGGATTTATGATCTCCAACCATCCGACGAAGCATAGTTTTCAAAACTTTTTAATGGCCTCTACCTGACTGTTAGCTTGTGGATAATATGGCGTAGAGTTTTCATGGTGAAAACCTAGCTTGGCACTTAGTTCCTCCATCATTTGATTATGAAAATGTGATCCGTGATTAGTAACAATGGACTGCAGGACTCCAAATCTAGCTATGACATGATTGAACAGGAAGAGAGAGGTAGTCTTACCATTTTCCGCATATGTAGGCATGGCCTCAGCCCATTTTGAAAGATATTCAACTGCTACGATGATGTAACCATGCCCCCCCCGGATGAGGTAGGTTTACAATGCATATAATCAATCCCCCATTTGGAAAATGGGCCAACGACAATGGCTGGGTGTAGCGGAGCGAGATGTGAGCGCTTTTTGGGATAAAAATGTTGACAAGGTGGGCATTTCTTTGAAGCCTCATGACAGTCTCTAAAGACTGAAGGCCAGAAATAGCCAGCGGGAAGGATTTTATGGGCTGTAGCCATCCCAGATAAATGACCACCACATGCTCCAGAGTGGCAATCATTCAACACATGTTCAGCCTCCTCATGGGTGAGGCATCGTCGAAGAATAGAATCAATCCCACGTCTATATAAGGTATCATTCAAGATAAGGTAGTACTTCACGTGGTGATGGATACAGTGGCGATCATCACGGGATAGATGCGGCTGAAATATTTGTGTTTGGAGATAAATAAGAATATCTCCATACCATGAGTTAGTAGTGCTTATCAGGAACAAAAATTCATCAGGAAATAAATCACTGGGCTCAAATTCCATTGAAGCACAGGGAAGATCACACATGAGCTCGATAAATACCAAGGATTTCTTTGATGTGGCTTTGGAAAATTCCATATCAAAATCTTGTAGTATGACTATCCATCAGGAGTACTTGCCCCCGAGCACCTGACAAGTCAGGATGTAATACATCAGGTTCTGTTCTGCCAATATAGTGGTGGTGCGAAGAAAAATGTAGTGACAAAATGTTTGTACATCAATGACCTTGGCCAATACTAACTTCTCCACGCGTGAATATCAGGTTTCAGAATCCATAAGATTCTTACTAGCATAGTAGATCACGTGCTCCTGACCATTGGGATTTTCCTGCAACAAAACCATAGCGATGGTAGTAGCAGAGGAAGCAATATACAATAGCAAGTCCTTTGAATAATCTGGGGGGTGTATCATGGGTGAATGAGTCAGAGCGTGTTTGATATTATCAAAGGCACGTTGGGCTTGGTCATCCCAGAAGAACAGAGTGTCCTTCTTGAGGAGACACATATAACCGTGTGTTTTCTCTGCAAAATTACACACGAAACGGCGGAGAAAGTTTTCCTTCCCTTGCAAACTTTGGAGTTCGAGAAGATTGGTTGGGGATGGTAGAGCTAAAATGGAAGCAATTTTCAAAGGGTCTATCCAGATGTCATCCTTAGAGACCACAAAACCTAACAGATGTCCCATCTCAATGCAAAAAACAAATTTATGTGGGTTGAGCCATATATTATAATGACGGCATCTCAAGAAAATATCTCTAAGATGATCAGCTTGGTCCTCTCATCGTTGTGAATGAGCAGGGAGGTTGTCAAGGTATGGTTGATTAATATGTTTATTATCGTGAAACGCATAGGACATCGCACCCTGGAAAGTGGCTCCACCATTTTTCAAACCAGAAGGTAACTTCTTATACGCAAAGGTTTCCCATGGGAAAATGAATGTTGTCTTTTGATGATCGGTGGGTAATATCTCAATCTGGTTATAGCCAGAAAAGCCATCCATAAATGGGAAGATGACACTTCCAGCACAGTTATCGATAATCTGATCGATATGTGGAGTAGGAAATTTGTCCTTGGGAGAAGCTTTATTTAAGTCTCTAAAATCGATACAGACTCTAATGTTTCCCTTCTTTTTATTGAAAGGGAAAAAGTTCGATACCCATTCCGTCAGGGGTATGGGATAAATAAACCCAACTTTGAGAAGTTTCTCTATCTTAGCTGTAATAGCTACAGCCTTCCATGGATGGACTTGCCTTAGTTTTTTCTTGACAGGTTTAGCTGTGGGATAGATTTTAATTTCATGCACCACAATGGATGGGTCTATCCCTGACATTTCTTCATAGGACCAGGCAAAAATATCATGGAATTCTTTGAAAAGTGCCTTGTATGCTTCAGATTTGTCTGCTGAGTAGTTCTTCCCAACGTGAACATGCTCGATGGTACTAGGCTTGGCTGATATGTCAATCAGATTTGTCTGAGTAATGCTGCAAAGGTTTTCTTCAGAATCTGTGTCTTGCAACAATATAGGACTTTGAGGTTCTTTGACAATATCAGTGGAAAATAAGGATGCAAAGTCATGGTTAACCGAATTGGTGTTGGGGAGGAACAGGGACCTATGATGGTGATCCTCCCAAATGGACTCATTCGTATTCATAATCTCCATAATGGACTCGTCGAAAGGAAAAGTCTCAGAGAGATAATACAGAGCAGGAAGAGATGGTTCTAACCAGTAAGGCAGGTGGTAAGGATCTGAAGCCACCATATGAAGATCATCGATGTGATCATCGGAAAGGGTTTGAATGGTGTTGTACATTTCTTCATGTGGAGTCAACAAGGTGGAATCAACAATTTATTTTCCCTTGGCCTCACAATCAAATGATGCAATCATATTCATTGTCGTTGTATCTGTGTTAGGAGGAGTGGACGGAAAAATCCCCATAAGGGATGAATGTTTCAACATGCCTACCCTAATCGACTGGTAAGGAGGAGCGAACTGTCCTAACATAGGGATGTTATTAGCTGTAGAGGTCGTAACATCCGGTGTACAAAAATCAAGATGATCAATGGTAACAATTCTCCCTAGATGTGGAAATTGGACTATTCGGAATACTGTCGAAGCGACAACAGTCATGGCGTAAAACCAATTTCTTCGTAGAAGGAGGTTGTAATCTAACGGGGCGTCCACTACTTCTACTTGAATAAAAACAATTTTTCCCCCAAGCTCGGCTGCAAGGGCTGATATGAGACCGTGGGGCTGGAAACCTCATCCATCAAAGGCCTTCAGAGTTGTAGGTGATGTTACAAGCTCGGGAGAGCCTATAGCTTTCCGACAAGACAGAAACAAAACTGAAGTTGAAGCTCCCTTGTCTAAAATAGTCCTAAAGAATTTATTTTCGACTACTTTTGTGATGATTTGGCAAGCAAGTTTGTGAGGTAGTCTAGACGTATAGTTCTTGACATTGAAATGAATCAAATTAGAATTGTCCGGGTCTAAAGCTCCTAATGCAGTTAGCAGGTTTTTGCGTTGTGTAGGAGAACTTGGAGCACTTCCAAGGTAGACATTGCACATGGTGCCTGAGCGAGGTCTTCAACTACATTATAAAATTGAGCAGCTTAGGAATTAGTGTTAAAGACATCCTTCCTAAGAGTACTCTTGCGTGGACGCAAAATCATATCGAGAGTAGGATTCTCGATGGTTAGGGGGACAATAGATGAGGATTCAGGAGAACCAGTAGAGGGAGTTTTCCCTGAAGAAGAATGGTCTTCTTTCTTATCTACAGGTTTGTCATAATTCTGAATTCGAGTTTGCAGACTAATGGTATCCAAGGACATCATACAAATTTCCTCTGACGAACTAGAGTTTCCCTGATTAGACATGTGGTCTATCAGTTGTTGTTGAGAGGGGAAAGGATCCGTGAGAACTGTGGGTGTGGGATTTGTTTTCAAAAATTGGGTGATTTCGTTCTGACAAGGACACTCTTTTGTGAAATGGTCACCTCCGCATAGCAGACATGGATATTTTTATTTTCTTTTCCCTTTATCGTCATCATTGTTGGTTGGTTTTGGGTTGTCCTATTGGTTTCCAGGTTTTTTATTTTTAGTTTTACCTTTCTTTTTATTATTGCTAGAGGTTTGAATACTCTGAATAGAATTAACCTCGACGGAAACCTTGGGAGTCGAAGGAGTACAGGTGGCATTCTTGGGTTGCTTGGCATATTTTTCTATTGACGGGGACTGGATTGAACCAACAATCCCATCAACAGGGACTTCTACTGGTGTCTTTGCAGGATCAGTGCTTGGGCGAGGAGCTTGAGGAATCAAGTCATACAAATTTTTGGATGGGGAATATACCAAGTCTAGATACTGGGATCGACTAATGGATTGATCTTCAGTAAAGGCACCTCCCATAGCCACATCTTGGGAATTTGGAGGCAACAAATATTTGGTAAACCAATCAGCTAATAACTTGTCCGGAATAGGAGCCTTAATAAGCCTTCTCCACCTTCTCCACTCATGAATATGATTGGATATGTGGGTGGATGTGTTCTGTCACAGAGAATTTAAGAGATCAGTACTTGCTTCATAACGAATAGGAAGCTGAAAGTGTTTAAGAAATATGGTTTCCAACAAACCAAAATCCACAAACGAGTGTTGCAGAAGTTCAATATACCAGTTTGCGGCTGTATCGGTCAACGTTCGTTGAAAGAGTCTTAAACAAACTGAATCATCCATAAGGGAGTTTGAAGAACACCACAGATGGAATGTCATGACATGATTTTTCGGATCATCTCCCTGCTTCCCATTGAACTTTGGAATGTCTGATGGTAACTTTACTAGAATGGGAGGCCACGAGGGGTTATGTTGGATCGGTTCATTAATCAACTTGGACAAATAAGGAAATTCCAAAGTTTCTAGGAAAGGTAGCTGACGGTTAGGTTGCACATACTGGTAATACTAATATGGCATATAGTTACCAGTAGGACCATAAGTAGACTTATAGGAAGGATGTTGTGACGAAGAACTAGCGGAAAATTCACCTGTAGGGGGTTGATTTCTGGGATCAGGACCGTTAGGACCACCAGGGCCTCTGGGAGGAGGACCACCAGGGCCTTCAGGATCACCAGGACCATTGGGACCACCGCGACCACTAGGAGGCGAACCACCAGACCCTCTGGGGCCTCTAGGAGTTAAAAATCCAGAGCCACCAAAACCACTAGGACGAGGGCCACGAGACCCTTCAGGGCCATTAGGGGGAAGGCCACCATGCCCCCTAGGACCACCTGAACCATAAGGAGGAAAAACACCAAGCCCCCCAGGGGGAGGACCTCCATAAGGTGGTCCTTCAGCACCTCCCATAGTATGTATGGGTATCCCCCCCATAGCTGGCATGTAGGACTAGTTAGGTTTCCCCCATGGCGTGAAAGTATTACTAGGATATGGAATTCCAACATAAGGAATTCCTGTAGGATTGGGTGGATAATTAATGTTTTCTACGGGTATTTGATTTGATGTATAACCATAACCCTAAGAGGTTTGACTGGTTACAGGTTGTGCCCCCAAGGGTTGACGTGAACTAGATGGGGTATTATCCACATTGGTGTGGGTGGGAGGGACAGAAACTGTAGATTGCTCTATACCAAAGGTCTATCCTTAACTAGATATGATTCGGGTGCTAGATAATGTAGGTCGTGCCAGGAGTTTCCCCCTGGCACTAGAAGATAATGACGAAACAGGAATTGAAGTTTGAGCCCTAGGTGCGGAAGACCTAGGAAGATTACAAACAGACATAATATGGGAGGTTGTGGGGTTGGTATTTTGACCTGGGTTGTGTGGAGTTACTGTGCGATCTATAATCGGTTCAATGGGCCTCAGAGAATCGGCAAGTGAATGATATCCCATAGGAACAACTATGGAACGTGATGGTGGTGTGCCCAATATGTCATCTATTTTCCTTTCAATATCCTATGCATAGAGAATGGCTGCATGGTATTGTCTACGTTCTTCTTCATCTGGAGAAACTTCTTCAGAAACGTTTAAACAAGTGCCAAATGAGGCAGTGTCCTGTCCTATAGAGGTATCCCAAAATGGAGCATTGGGACCATAATCCGGATGGGTAGTATCATCAACATGACCTTCTGTGGGAGAATGGAATGAAGTATTACCTCAAGAAGGTTTTTGGACCAAGGGAGGCAAGTGTGAAGGATATGGTCCTCTTCTTTCCGCAACCACATTATCTTCCACTTGGGAGGTGGTAGCAGCTCCTTGGTTAATAGCTTCCATTAGATTTTCTCATGAACTAGGAATAAAATCGGGTGGCAAGCCCCGTACTCTTCTGGACTATCTTAGCTCAGCCACTTTGTAGAGCTCCTATCTACCCTAGGGTCTCAAGAACTATAAAACACACCAAAAAATTTCCCTACTCAAGCTATAGGTCAAACAAGCAAACTTAAAATGACAGGAGGGGTTCAGATAGTCAGGTCTCACATCAGGATTGTCAAGAAGGTGCCACTCGTGATATACCTCAAGGGTATGTGCATAGTAATCTCCCCGAATACTGTTTTCGGTGTATGGATCCAAGCAATATGACCAAAGGGCTTTCCTCAGATGGAAAAGGTATCCTCGTGGGGTCTCTCGATATACACAAGGTACATGGGAGCTGCAATCGGTAGTAGTGTTGTCTAATGCATAATTGTACACAAGGGGCCTTCCGATATACAATTGAGTACATGAAGTACCTTTATATATACCTCAAGGGTACATCAAAAGTCCGTTCGATATATCGACGGTATGTGGAAGAACCACGCATGGCCCAGGATGTAATGCGGTTGAGTAACGATAGTTCCTACGCTTAATGATGCTCGAACACGTCTCTAACCTATCACTCAAATTGCTATGTAAATTTTAACCTATAACTACCATTAATTTCAAAGTGGACGGTTAGGTGAATGCATGGAGTTTTGACAGAAAAAGTAAAACCATGCAATATGCATAGCAAATATTTCACTTTACCATTCGATATGCCTACCTACAGGAGGGAAAGACAGTATTTTCGTTTGCTTCAAAACAAAAAAATATTTCCAAATAACAATCTTGAACATAAAATCAAAGACAACTAGCACTTTCCAAACTCATTTGTCTTTTCTGAGAGCAATCAGAAGGGGAGGAGTCTCTTTTCTTAAAAGAATAACAAGAAGAACACTATATGCATATGCACTCTATTTTTTTTATTTTTCTTAAAGCATAGATAGTTCTAAATTAAAACTATAATATTTTTTATTTTGATGAGATAGTATAAATGCAAAAGAGACAAAAGAACATAGAGAACCTGAAAGCTTGTGAGGCCAATCAGAGATCCAATGTCTTATGCTTACTAATGATAATGACCTAATCTCACTCAAAAAATTTCTTTTTTAAACAAACAAAAAGAAGTCTTCTATGGGGACAAAAAATGAAATCAAGATGCTAATTAAACATTTTTCTTTCAATCTATATAACAGAAATAAAAGAGAGCTCTCTAGCACTTAAGCTTTCGAAAAAGAAATAATTTCACAAAGACAACCAACAAGCACAAAAGAAAATGGACAATCAACAAGCCTAATATAGCTTTTCTATTCTTCAATCAAACCAATCTTTTACCACAAAATTTCAAACTATAAGCATCAGATTCTAACACACAAGCCTGACAGTGTAGGGCTGAAAGCAAATCAACTCAAATTCTTTACAAAAAATGTGAAAAAACAGGTCTTGGAATAAGGCCTACCAGGCACCGCGCTAGAGGGGTCTTGATAGAGCGGTTTTAGATGAGCATTGCTTCTGGATAACAAGACTCAGGTGGTGGCACTGCATGCTGCTAACAGGGTTCACGCGGTGGCACCTCTTCTCACCAACAGCATAAGAGAGGTTCCCTGTATAGATCCAAAACACAAAGGAGAATGATAGATCAAGTTAGAAAAAGACCAGGTCAAGGTAAAAACTCATATATTGACAGTAAAAAATGTTGATGTATATGTAACTTCGGAATGTATTTCACTTGTATTTCTTATATATTGTAACCCGATGTTTATTCTTGGATGTACTTGAGTCATGTCATGCCCCGATGTTCCTATCGGGAAGTTCTATAATGTAAACAGGTCATGCCAAGTCATTGTGGGTAACCCTCCTATTGGCTAAGGGTTAAAGTCCTCGTAGTTCTGGGGCACTAGGGTTATTAGAATCTTCTAGAGAGGTCAGCCCTAGTAGGGTTTAGTCAAGTCAAGAATTAGTATAAATAGAGAGCTGGCCTCTCTATTTATCACACATCTCATACACACTGAAGTGTAGCACATAGTTGAGGAAGGAGAAGAGATTGGGGCTAGATAGAAAGAAGGTTACTGTTGTCGGGAGATCACCTTACTGTTTTGGGTTCTACTTTTGGTGCTGATTCTATCTCTGAGGAAGTTGCAGGGTTTTCACCATTTATGGTTTCCTCGAGGATAAACATTGTGTTTGATTGTTGTGCTTGTTATTCTCTCAGTTAAAGATCCTAATATATTGCTAGCTTAATGATAAAAATCTAACATGGTATCAGAGCTAACCTGAGAAAAAGACATTGTGCAGCTACGGGAACTAGGGCTTCCTACTTTGTGGATCTTCCTCCAAATATTTTCAGCAAAAGAAGGTTGGATTAACTCTCCTCCTTAGGGCGCATCTTTCTGTCGAAGCAGAATCCAATTCTAAGTTTTTTCAGTTTTGGACCCAACACTACTACAAAAAATTAAGGTTTTTCACAGAAGAGGAATTTTTTTGTGAGCCCAGGCCTGGATTGATCTCCTCCCCAAAATCGAAGTTAGGGATCAAATTCAAAGCATTTGGTCGGATAGAACTCCGGAAAAGAAAAACCCTAATCTGCTACTAAACCAGCACTGTAGGATTTCAGCTCCAAATCCATATCCGACATCTTGACCTGGTAATATCTAAATATTTTATATTTCCATTTGAGTTTCTCAGTTAATATGTCTCATCATACCAATCTTGATGAAAATCTTGAGGGATCTGATAACTTCCGAGCCTGCAAGTATAGGATCTCCCTGGTCCTGGAAGAAAATGAGTTGGACTCCTATATCAATGAGGAGGTTCTAGTTCCAGAGGGAGATGAGGCTAAGGCCTTACATAAGAAGAAGTTGGTTATGGAAAAGAGGATTATTTCTGATTCAATCAAGGATCACCTCATACCACAAGTGTCCTCCCTCAAGACACCTAAAGCTATGTTTGATGCCCTAACCAAATTGTTTGAAGGGAAGAACATAAACCAGAAGATGACTATGAGAAACCAATTGAATAATGTAAAGATCTAGAATGCTGAGACCATCCAGTCTTACTTTACAAGGGTATCTCAGATCAAGGAACAACTAGAAGTAGTAGATGAAGAAGTGGAAAATGCAGAGATTATGATGACCACCTTGAATGGTCTCCCTAGATCATGGGACTCTTTCATTCAAGGGATCTGCACCAGAAATAAGTTAGTCAAGTTCAGCAGACTATGGGAAGAATGCTCTCAAGAAGAGGCTCGGATATCAGCTTGAGAAGAGAAGATGGGAAGTGAAGATCAAGCTCTCACAATTCACTCCAAGAAAGGAAAAATGAACCAACATCACTCCAAAGGTAAGATATCACACTCAAGAAGACATTTGTCTACTATTAGATGTTACACATGTGATGAGAAAGGTCACATATCCAAATTATGCCCTAATAAAGGGAACTTAAAGAAGAAGGGAAACAAGAGAAGACATCATGCTCATGCTGCAGAGGATGATGAACCTTCCACAAAGAGAATCAGACAAGAAAGTGATGATTCTTCAAGTGAGGAAGAATATGTATTGATCTCCGCTCTCACGGGAACTATCTCACATGGAAGCAATGATTGGCTCATATGACGGGATTCAAAGAATCATTTGTGAAACTATCTGAACATGAAACACCTCACAAGGTGAAACTTGGGGATGACTACCAGTATCCAATAAAAGGTAGTGGTGAATCCTCTTACAAATTAGACTCTGGAAAGTCTATGAAGATGAAGAATGTATTATTTTTTCCAGGACTAAAGAAGAACCTCCTCTCCATATGTGCATTGGATGCAAAAGGAATGAGGGTTGCTTTCGTAGATGGCCAAGTTCTTATGTGGCCAAAGGGAAAGACTTTTGATGATGCAATAGTGATTGGAGAATAAGAAGGAGTTCTATACAAGTTTAAGGGCCAACCAGAACAAGCTTTGGTTCATGACTCAGTAGAACCAAATGAAATTTGGCATAGAAGGCTTGCACAAGTGCATTATAGAGCACTACCACTTGCAAGCAAAGTTGTTGCAGGTCTTCCAGAAATCCAAGCAAAACATGATGGAGTCTGCAAAGGATGTGCGAAAGAAAAGAATACAAAGAAGACATTTCCAAGTAGCGAGAGCAAGGAAAAAGGAATCTTGGAAATCATCCACTCCGATGTATGCAGACTAATTTCATCAAGCTCACTAAGCGGGTATGTATACTATGTTTCTTTCATTGATGACTTTTCTGGGAAGACATGGATTTACTTCATGAAGAAAAAAGATGAATTTTTCATCAAGTTCAAGGAATTCAAAGCCTTGACTGAGAATGACATAGAAAATAAGATCGAGACCTTTCGATAAGATAATGGCGGAGAATTCACATGAAATGAATTCAAATACTTAGGCTGTCCAGTGTACATACACATTCCAAAAGAAAAGAGGACAAAATTAGATCCTTCAGGAAAGAAGGGTATATTTGTGGGATACTCTGAAAGCTTGAAGGATTACAGAATATAATTCCCAAGGTTCAAGAATATTGATATTAGCAGGGATGTAACATTTGACAAAGATTTGGCCTACATCAAATCCAGAAAGAATCCTAATGAAGAGCCTGAAGAAGCAGAAGCACCCAGAATTCATGATACAATCATGAACGAAGAAATTCAAGAAGAAGATCGATAATTTCAAGAACCACAAAGACCTGTAGATCCACCTCAGGAGAAGAATACTCACAAGAGGAAACCTGCTTGGGTACGAGAAATTATCCAAGGTGTGGAAAGATATGGGGTTCTAGAAGAGAATCTCAGAGAAAGAAAGAGGACCAGATCCTATTCCAGTTATGTAGCATTACTATGTGATTTCATTAATAAAGAACCTTCCAATTATGAAGAAGCATCAGAACGGAAAGAATGGAAGGATGCTATGATCGAAGAGTATGAATTGATCATGAAGAATGATGTTTGGGATGTTGTCCCAAGACCAGAAGGGAAGTCAGTTGTAACTTCAAAATGGATCTACAAGATTAAGCATGCTACAGACAGTAGCATAGAAAAATATAAAGCAAGATTTGTTGCTCGTGGTTTCTCCCAGAAAGAAGGAATAGACTATGAAGAAACCTTTGCACCTGTAGCAAGATACACTTCCATCAGATTGGTACTTGCTCTGGCTGCAGTGATGAAATGGAAGATACACCAAATGGATTTCAAGACTGCTTTCTTGAATGGTGTAGTGGAAGAGGAAGTGTATGTGGAGCAACCACTTGGTTTTGAGACACATGATAGAGAATATCATGTGTGTAGATTGAATAAATCCCTGTACGGATTGAAACAGGCACCCTTGACATGGTACGGAAGAATTGGCAGCTTTCTATCTAGTTTTGGTTTTACCAAGAGTAAAGCAGATTCCAACCTTTACTACAAGGTTGAAGATGGAAACCTAGTGATTCTCCTACTATATGTAGATGATCTGTTTGTGACAGGTATGGATGGTTTGATTGCTTATACGAAGAGAAATCTTGCTGTCGAGTTCTAAATGAAGGACTTGGGCATGATGCATTATTTTGTAGGTATGAAGGTGTGGCAGAATACGGATGGAATCTTCCTTGGACAAGGGAAGTATGCAGTAGAGATCCTAAAGATATTTGGGATGATGGACTGCAAGGAATTAACCACACCTATGGCATCAAACCTGAATCTATTGAGTGATGCTTCATCATAGTCGATTGATGCCACAATGTATCATCAAATGATTGGGTCCTTGACGACACGAGACTAGATATTTTCTTTGCTGTGAACACCTTGAGCCAATACTTAACAGATATGCGACATGTTCACTTGACTGTTGCAAAGCACATTCTAAGGTACCTAAAGGGTATAGTTGATTATGGGCTCAAGTATAAGACTAATCAAAGGATTAACCTGGAGGCTTATGTTGATTCAGATTGGGCAGGCAGTGCCGTCGATAGGAAGAGCACTTCAGGTTGTTTCTTCAGTATGGGATTAGGTGTGATCTCTTGGTTTATCAGGAAGCAATCCTCTGTGGCACTAAGTATAGCTGAAGCAGAATATGTCGCAGCCTGTTCAGCTAGTTATGAGGCAGTATGGCTGAGGAAGCTACTGTCTGATTTATTTGATCTCCAGTTAGATGATACTTGTATATACTATGACAACCAGAGTTGTGTAAAGTTGTCAGAGAATCCAGTGTTCCATGACAAGTCGAAGCATATTGAGATCAAGTATCACTATATCAGGGATATGGTGTCGAGAGGAGCAGTGAAGCTCCAATATGTTGCAACAGATGAACAGACAGCTGATGTGTTGACTAAGCCATTGGATAGGGTGAATTTTGAGTACTTTAGGGAGAAGCTTGGTGTTCTCCAAATTGAGATTCCTTCCAAGAGGAAGTGATGTGTCCATGCTGAGCCCTTCTGACATGGTGAGAGGATTGGTTCCTTCCAGGGTCAGATATAAGTGTTGTGCCCTTCCGACATGGTGAGAGGATTGGTTCCTTCCATGGTCAGATATAAGTGTTGTGCCCTTCCGACATGGTGAGAGGAATGGTTCCTTCCATGGTCGGATGTAAGAGTTGTGACATGGTGAGAGGATTGGTTCCTTCCATTTTCAGATGTATGTGTAGATCCCACATCTAGAATGATAAAGGGTTGGCTCTGTGAAGAAACATCTAGTATGAAAAGGGACTAGCTCTATGTAGATCCCACATCCAGCATGAAAAAGGGTTGGCTCTGTGAAGACACATCTAGTATGAAAAAGGACTAGCTCTGTATAGATCCCACATCCAACATGAAAAGGGTTGGCTCTTGGAAGACACATCTAGTATGAAAAAGGACTAGCTCTGTGTAGATCCCACATCTAGTATGAAAAAGGACTAGCTCTATGAAGACTCATCTAGTATAAAAAAAGGACTAGCTCTGTGTAGATCCCACATCTAGTATGAAAAAGGACTAACTATATGAAGACTCATCTAGTATGAAAAAGGACTAGCTCTGGGTAGATCCCACATCTAGTATGAAAAAGGACTAGCTCTGTGAAGACTCATCTAGTATGAAAAAGGACTAGCTCTGTGTAGATCCCACATCTAGTATGAAAAAGGACTAGCTCTGTGAAGACTCATCCAGTATGAAAAAGGACTGGCTTTGTGTAGATGCCACATCTAGTATGAAAAAGGACTAGCTCTGTGATGATACATCCAATATGAAAAAGGATTGGCTCTGTATATGTACATCCAACATGAAAAAGGGTTGGCTCTGTAGAAATTCCTATGACGAGAAGAATCAAGAGATAGCACCCATGATGATGACCCAATAATGATCCAGATCGAGTGATGATGATCCAGATCCAGTGATGATGATCTAGATCTAGTGATGATGATCCAACAATGATGATCCAGATCCAGTGATGATGTCCATTAATGATCCATATCCAGTGATGATGTCTAGTGGTGATCCAGATCAAGTGATGATCTAGATTCGATGATGAAGATGACTTGAAGATGAAGATGACTTGAATATAAAGATGACTTGAATATGAACAAGACTTGAAGATAAAAAGGACTCGATGATGATCCAGAAGATATAGAGAAGAAGACTTGTGCTGAAAATTGTGTCGAAAGAATACCGTCCTAGTTAAGAGGGAGTGGTGATGTATATGTAACTTCGAAATGTATTTCACTTGTATTTATTATATATTGTAAACCGATGTTTATTTTGGGATGTACTTGAGTCATTTCATGCTCTAATGTTCCTATCGGGAAGTTCTATAATGTAAACAAGTCATGTCAAGTCATTGTGGGTAACCCTCCTATTGGCTAAGGGTTAAATTTCCCGCAGTTCCGGGGCACTAGGGTTATTAGACTCTCCTAGAGAGGTCGGCCCAAGTAGGGTTTAGTCAAGTTAGGAATCAGTATAAATAGAGAGCTGGCCTCTCTATTTATCACACATCTCATACACACTCAAGTGTAGTGCATAGTTGCGGAAGGAGAAGACATTGGGGCTAGATAGAAAGAAGGTTACTACTATCAGGAGATCACCTTACTGTTTTTGTTTCTACTTTTGGTGTTGATTCTATCTCTAAGGAATTTGTGGGGTTTTCACCATTTATGGTTTCCTTGAGGATAAACATTGTCTTCATTGTCTCTTATGTTTGATTGCTGTGCTTGTTATTCTCTCAGTTAAAGATCCTAATGTATTGATAGCTTAATGATAAAAATATAAAAAAAAGAGCATAAAAAGTTGAGATACTTCAGATATGAACATATCTAAAAGTTTCAAACCAAAATTCACTAAGTCAGATAGTAGATATGACTGAAGAGAGTTGGAGATGGAGCCTGAATTCTGACAAGAGTTCAATAACTGAGGAAGATCAGATCAACTGATATATGTATCAATCCCCAGTGGAGTCGCAAGATTTGTAACCAAGAATATTTCACCTTCTACGGACAGAAGTTGTTCCTCTGGTCTGAATGGTTCAGATCCAAAAAAAATGAGTGAACGACAAAGGATGAAGACCTTCCCTGGATGTCGTAGACACCTGGAATGCTGCTTTGATAGTGAACCTGTGTACCTACAAATAGATCAAACACACAAACACATCAAAGCTACCAGCAAATCATCTACTTATCCATGTTAGTGACTAAGGAATGTAACAACATGTACATGCAAAATTAAAACAACAGTAATGTGGGTCAGAAATCATCTTTGCATTAAGATGTATGGAGAAGTTTACAACCAATGAAGCCTTAGTGTCAACAAGCATCTCCACAAGGCAAACACTTCATCTCCATAAGCTCCAACTTTGCTCTCTATGCTCTCCAATGGCTTGGGCCAAGTGGTCAATCCAATAGCATAACAATACCTCTATAGTTCTCCCCCTCAACCATGGACATGAGCTTGTATTTATAAGGCTCAATGGATAGGAATGGTTGAGAGATTTGTGGATGAGGTGGCCTCTAAGATCCTATGATGGGGGATCTCGAGCTCAACTGACAAACAATGATAGGGATAAGGGAGGACACGAGACTCATGATCTAGAAGCCTCGAGAAAATTCTATTTTTCCCATTTTACCTAGGGTACCTCTTTTCTCCTCTTATGACAGAGCAGTTTAGATAAGAAATGCTTATGGGCTAAAGGCTACAAGCGGTGGCACTGCTTATGGTAAACAATATGCATGAGGTGCGAGTAAGGTACTGCTCATGGATCACAAGGAAAGCGCGGTGCTGAGTATTCGCATGTAGAATTGACAAATAACATGGGGTTTGCACTCTAAGAGCTGAGATTAAGGGAAAACATGTAAGTCAAAGGTCTTATCACATGGTGGTGACAGGATCTGGGTATAACAAGTAGGTTCCTCCCTCAAAGAGGACTGATATTTATCTCTTCTATTCATATTTTAGGTTTGGATTACTCTCCTATTGTCTATTTCTTCTATTTTTATGCTATATATGGGATTTGGTTGCATAACATTTGGTATCATAGCTCTCTCCTCAAGACTAGCTTATGTAAAACAAGTTATTGTGGAACTTTCACTACAAAAATTTTTCTACAAGGAATCCAAGATCGAGGTTAAAAACCCATTTCAAAAATAGGTCGAGCTATTGGCGGTAAAAAAATCAGATCTTTAGCTATTACAGTTTCAGATGTAATTGCAAAGGAAGCGAAGGTTGTTTACTAGTACTATAGCTAGTCTAAAACAGGTGTTCTTGGGAAAAAGGTCATATATGAGGAATCCGGGATCCAAACGGAGTGAGACTAGTTTCATATGAAATAAAATGGACCAGGTTATATGTGGTAGAAGTTTCAGATATAGAAACAAAACATTGGACACGTGGAATGTAGTACAAGTTCTCTCTTCTAGATAGGCAAAAAAAAGAGGTTTTGGTATATTTCCAATGACTTTTTGTTGGCTCATCCAAATTAGGTCAGATCTACAGAATTGGAAATAGGAGAGATGAATGTACTATAGGACAAATTTTCATCCTTAGAGGTGTCTCAATTCAAATTTTAATTCAGTTACAATTCGACGCTAAAACATCCTCCCAATCAGTCATTGAAAAAGGTACACCATTTTGCATTTGAATAACTTTTAGTAGAAGGATATATTTGTGGTAAAACATAGGGTGTGATATTGTTAAAAATGCCAAAAAAGGAAGTGTAAAGAATAACACTCCATTCAAACCACCAAAGGGTTCATCCCCAACCTACGAGGAAAGGGAAGACATTTCTTTTAGAGTGTCCAAGTTGGAAGATATGATTAAAGAAAGTGTGAAAATTTATGACTTTGCTAAATTAGAAAAGAAGATGGCTACTAAATAGGATCTCAAAGGGATGGCTAGTAAAGAATATCTCCAAGACTTGAAGGAGTTTCTCAAGGATATCAAACATAACTTTGTTCCTCAACAATCTACTCAAGGCGAGGATAAGGAGGAACAAGATGACTTGTTCCAGTCACGTTTGGAGAAAATTGAAAAAAATTGGACAGTAGGAATTTGGAGTCCTCAAAAGTTGATGATTCACTGCAACATCATAGGTTCAATTCAGGTCCAAGAAACTAGTTTATCCCCAATATTGACATGCAAAATTTTGATTGCAAGGATCCAATCACATGGATTTTTTAGATGGAGCAATTATTTGATCTACACCAAGTGCCCACTATGAAAAAGGTAACTATTGCATTATTATATTTAGAATCTGATCAGTTTGTATGGGACCAATGGATTTGTGACCGTAAAAAGGAGTCTATTATCTCTTGGTCTATATTCACCGAAGAATTGATTACACATTATGGGGACATAAATAGCAACACCTTCTTCAGTCAATTGGTAAATCTCAAGCAAAAAGGTTCAGTTACAGATCACATCAACCAATTTCAGCAGCTAAGTCTAAGAGTAAATAATATTTCACAAGATAATTTGTTAGATCTCTTTATTGGAACCTTGAAAGATAACATTCAACATGAGGTGCGTCTCTTTGAACCATCATCGGTAGAGAAGGATTTCATGATGGAAAGGAAGGTTGAAAATAAAAATATGGGAATGAATACTAGAAAGGCCTTCTCCAACACATATAGAGAAAATAATGTTCCCTCTTTTAAGCTACCACAAAGGTTGACACCCCAACAACTGCATGAAAGAAGAGCAAAAGGATTATGATTTAATTGTGACAACAAGTACAGTAAGGGACATAAGTGCAATGAGAAGAAGTTATTCTACGTAGATTGTGAAGAGGAAGAACCAAAAGAAAAGGAAGCATCTCGAGAAGAGGCAGCTTCAGAAGAAATAGAATAGGATAGTTCAGAAGAGATTGCTCCCACCATATCTTGTCATGCATTGGCTAGAATTAGCACTCCTCAAACTCTCAAGATAGAAGGATACCTCAAAAAGAAGAAGTTAACAATGTTTATTGACTATGGTAGTACTCATAATTTCATTCACTGTAAATTATCCCAATTTCTTAATTGCTTTGTTTATCCAGCACCAGAATTTCAAGTAATGATTGCAGATGGAGGAACTATAAATTGCTCAGGGAAATCTAGCTATGGTGGAATATGTATTGAATAGTCCAATGATTGCTATCCCAATGGGTGGTGCTGATGTTTTCTTGGGTGTCCAATGGTTACAATCATTGGTAGCAGAGGATTTTAATTTTAAAAAAAAATTCATGAAATTTTCATGGGAAGGTAAAGAATATGAGTTAAATGGTATCACATCAAAACCAAGAAAGGTGATAAGCTCTAATGGTATGACAAAGTTATTAAAAAAGAGACATCAAGGTATAGTTGCATAATTATGCTCATTAGATGTTCAAACCTCAAAATTCCCTATCTCCCCAGATCTACAAAGGGTCATTAATAAGAATTCCAAGATATTTGAAGATATTCCCAAAGGTCTTCCACCTATTCGTGACCTTGATCATGCTATCCACTTAATTCAGGCAGCATTCCTCCTAACATTAGACCTTACTGATATCCCTATATCCAAAAGACTGAAATTGAGAATATGGTGGATGAAATATTAGAGGCTGGCATAATTAGGCCTAGCCAAAGCTCTTACTATGCACCAGTGGTAATGGTACGCAAGCAAGATGGATCATGGTGTATGTGTCCTAATTATAGAGAGCTCAACAATATCACCATTAAATATAAGTTTCCCATTCCCTTCATTGATGAATTTCTAGATAAATTACATGGACCAGTTGTTTTCACAAAGTTAGATCTTCGTTCCAGGTAGCATCAGATTCAAATGAAGGATGAAGAAATCCCCAAAACAACATTCAGAACTCATGCAGGTCACTATGAATTTTTGGTCATGCCATTTGGTATAACAAATGCACCTTCCACATTTCAAGTTTTGATTAATTCTATTTTCAAGCCTTTGCTTAGAAAATTTGTGCTCGTATTCTTTGATGATATACTAATCTATAGTAAATCTTGGGAAGAACATGTTCAACATGTTGACAAGGTACTACAACGACTAAAGGAGAACGAATTGTATGAAAAACCCTCAAAATGTTTCTTTGGGATAAAGGAGGTAGAGTATTTGGGTCATATTGTGTCTCATGAAGGTGTCAAGGTAGACCCTAAAAAAATTAAATCCATGATGGATTGGCCAATTCCCAAAATCCTAAAGAATCTTCGAGGATTTTTAGGTCTGATAGGGTACTACCGCAAGTTTGTTTGGAACTATGAAAGAATAGAAGCTCCTCTAACATCGTTACTGAAGAAAGATGCATTTTCTTGGACTCCAGAGGAAACTCAATCCTTTCAACAACTCAAAGAGGCTATGTGTAAAGCTCTTGTTTTGGCGATACCAGACTTCACAAAAACCTTTATTGTTGAATGTGATGCTTCACAAAATGGAATTGGAGATGTGCTAATGCAAGAAAGAAAAACCTATTGCCTTCACTGGTCATTCTTCTTTGCAGTGCTATATTCTTCTATCTTCTTTCTTCCCTTGTTTTCTGCCTCTTCTCTCTTTCTAACTTCTGCAAGTCCGATGTACCTTTATGTGTCACTGTCTGTTCGATTTCCTTTTTAGGTCGAATTTTCATTGCTTGTGGTGGTATTTTCTTCAGTTGACTAGAATCCTTTTTACTCTACCCTGACATGTGACTGGCTACCCTCCCATAGCCTACCCGATGCTTTAGAAAGCTCGGATAGTTCTGTTTATTTTCTTATGAAGTACTCCCACTTGCTTTCAGCAATAAATTTTTCCCACTTATTGTGTTTCTCCGCCCAGTTGGAGTTCGGTGGCGGTTTGCGTAGTGATGGACGAGGCTCTACAATATGGCCCACTCCCTTCTCGATTAGGAATTTTAACAAAATGGTCAGTAAGGAGAAAAGGAACTGCTCGGTGAGGTCTGCATAAAACCTTTTCTCAATGCTTTCAACCAAAACTCTTTCCTCCATGGGTTTTTCTTCGCAGAATTCATCTGTGATCTTTTCAAACCACTCCAACAGGTTTGTTTGTCCACCTCGAATCAGTTTTTCCAATAAGTCTTGGTCTTTAGCTGCTTCCAAATTTTTCATCCAGAATTTTTTTTAAGTGTTTCAGTGAAGAATTTCTCCTTCGCCTGAGTAATGGTCAATCTATTTCTCCTTGCGTAGTTCTGCAAATAATTTGCTATATTACGCTCCACCAATTCTTAATCTCTTGCTCTGATATCATCTTCTTATGGTCATTACATTTATATATGTACCACCGAAAATAGAACCAATGTTGTAATCTCACATATCACATAGGGTTACCAATAATACACATAGAAACATATAAACATAATAGACACAAGAGACCATAATATATAAGGAAGTAACCTATTATATTATAATATTACATGAGGGTCCATACATATATCCAAACTGTACCCAGTTCTCATCTGACTCAAGAGCCTACTATATGTGATTACAAACGGTTACAGGTAACTACCTGTTGGTTCGGTCAATTGACATGACTTTATGCAGCCGACCTAATCTCCAATTAGTCATCTATTCGACTAGTTGGCTCACCGAATAGATTCACCAACAGTGGCCTACAAATATATGATGAATAATTTATATATATAAATACATGCCAAGATTTTAATTTTATTCCTCATCCCACCAAAGTAAACTAACCCCCAATATTTATATTACTATGCCAAATTAAAAAAAAAAACCTTGACCCCTTAATACAAGGCAATATATTTTTAGGATTTTAGGAGTATTCAGACACCCAATATGAATGGGCATGATATGATATTTCCTTGATAGTGAAACCCTAGTGAACCCACTATGATTTCAAATCAATATAATGATGCAAACATAGGGAAATCAAAGAGGAAGTGTACCAATCATGGTTGAATCAACCACCTATTCAGTTCCCACTATGTCCAAACTCACCAATTAGATATTTCTATAGTAGTAATAGTTATTCATTTTTTGGCAATGGAAGAAATGAAATAGAGGTTGGTATGGATGAATTATTACAACATACAACTGCCATGGGCACATTGTTGATACATGCTTTCCAAGACAATGATCTAGGAGATGGCACTCATATCAATTATACCTTCTTCCAAACCCTTAAAATGGCTTCCACCACCCCTTTGTTAAGGTATAAATGTTGGCATATTACCCCATATATTGTGGTTGATTACATATTATTGACGTCGTATTAGGTCTATCAGTTGTAATTGTTGTTAGTATTATTATATTAGGTATGCCAGCTTGTGTCCATTAGTTGTAATTGTACCTCTTTGTCTCCTATATATATATAGGAAGGATGCATTCTCATTTGTATCATCTCATCTTGTCTTGTCTTATGTAATTCATACATTGTGTAACGAGGCTTCCCCCTTAAAGAGGATCTTTATTCATCTGTGTTCTTCATTATTAAGGCATGGATTACTCTTTTTGGTCTCTTTACACTCTTTTAATGCTCATTTGCGTAATTTGTTTCTTAATATTTGGTATCAGAACTTAGATTCTTCCAAAACAAGACATCTTGGAATATTCGTTATAATGTTTTTTCTAAAAATATTCAAACATTGAAACATGGAACCATCTAGAAATTAGGCCAAGATTTATGTGGTAAAATTTTCATATCCTAACTCATTATAGGTACATATTTATTTTTAGGTGAAGGTAGGGTTTATGACTAGTCCAAAAATTAGTCTAAAACATTTGTTCTGGAAAAATGGTTATATATGGGGCATTCTAGATACAAATTGAGTTAGAAATATTGAAGTAGAAAGAAGACAAACAAAACTATATGTGGCCTCAATTTTAGGCTCATATCTAAAAAAATAGACAAGTGGTTGCAGGTTGTACACCCCTAATATTCGGAAAAGGCCAAACATAACAAGTGTTGGGAAAATAGTCACAACTTGTTTTGGCAATGAAAGAAGGACATATCAGAATACCACAGGATGATATTTAAGACTCTGAGGGGAACAATTTTTAGGTTTACTTTAGTTGAAAGGTTGGCTTGCAAATCATTCTTCAAATCAAGGTTGGAAAATTTAATGTACAACATTTTAAACTTGAATATATTTTAGCAGAAGGATGTATTAAAGTTGAACCAAAGGTGTAATATCTATTTATATTGTTCAAAACACCACCAAAAGGTAGTGTAAAAAATCACACTCCAATAGAACCATAGAGGATTCATCCTCGACCCATGATGAAAATGAAGAAATATATTTTAGAGTGTCCAAGATGGAATATATGATTAAAAGGACCGTAAAATCAGTTTATTTGGTTAACTTGTAAAATAAGATGGCAAGTAAAGAGGATCTAGTAAACATAACCAATCAGACGACTAGTTAAAAAAAAGATATTCAATATTTGAAGGTGCTACTGAATGAGATAAGACTTAGATTTCTTACACATTTATATATTCAAGAAGAGGATAAGAAAGAAAAGGAGGACTTATTCTCGTAAGGTATTGATAAAATTGAAAAATAGTTAGAGAAAAGAGGTTTGTGTTCCCAAAAATTGATCATCCCATATTCAACTCTATTCCAAGCAACTAATTTATTCCCAATATTGTCATGATAAATTTTGATGGAAATTATCCAATAACATAGATATTCCATATGGATAAATTATTTGATCTACACCAAGTGCCAACATTGCAAAATGCAATATTGCATCATTATATTTAGAGCCATATCAATTTGAGTGGTACCAATGGATTTATGGCCATTAAAAGCACTCTATTAACTCTTGGTCTATATTCAAAGAAGAAATGATTACACATTATGGTGATATTAATAACAATACTTTCTTTAGTTAGTTGATCAATATCAAGCAAAAAGGTCCAATTATAGAGCACATCTTGTAGTTTCAAAAGTTAAGTATTAGAGTGAAGAATATTTTAGAAGATAATTATTTGGAACTTTTTATGGGAACATTAAAGGAGAATATTCAACATGATATACATATCTTTGAACCTAAATCACTACATAATGTTTTTATTTTGGATAGGAAAATTGAAAGTAAAAATATGGGGATGACTACTAACAATACCACCTCTAACACATATAGAGAGAATAATGTTCCCTCTTCTAACCCAACTCAAAGGTTGAGACCCCAACTATTGGATGAAATAACAAAAAATGTCTCTCCTTTAATTGTGACTACAATTATAGTAAGGGACAAAAGCCTGGAGAGAATAAATTATTCTACATAGATTTGGAAGAGGAAGAATCAAAAGAACATGAACCATCACAAGATGAAGAATTAGAAGGGATTGCTCGTGAAGAAGTTAGTCCCACCATATATTCTCATGCATTGGTTGGATTGGTTGGAATCAACACTCCCCAAACTCTCAATATTGAAAGATGTATCAAAAGGAAAAATGTAGCAATTTTGATTGATTCTGGTAGACTCATACTTTGTTTCATTGTAAACTAACCAAAGCTCTCAATTTCTTTGCATATCCATCACCAAAGTTTCGAGTAATTATTGCGGATGGAGGAACTATAAATTTCTCATGGAAATTGCATAATATCAATCATAATATGGGCTAATGTGTATTGAATACTCCAAGGATTTTTATCCCAATGGATGGTGCTGATATTATATAAGGGATTCAATGGTTACAATCATTGGGAATAATGGATTTTAATTTTCAAGAAATTTTCATGAAATTGTCATGGGAAGAAAAAAATTTGAATTAAGGGGTATCATACTAAATCTAAGGAAGGTGATAAGCTCAAATGGTATGAAAAAATTGTTGAAAAAGAGACATCAAGCTTTAATTACACAATTATGCTCACTAGATGTTTAAACATCAAAGCCTCATATTCCCATGGATCTCCAAAGTCTCATTGATAATCACTCTAATGTATTTGAAGATATTCCAAAAGGTATTCCACCTAATCAATATTTTGATCATGCTATTCACTTAATTGAAAGAAATGTTCCTCCTAATGTTAGACCTTACAGATACCCTTGTGGCCAAACGAGTGAAATTGAGCATATGGTTGAAGAAATGCTAGAGGTTGCCATAATTTTCCCTAGCCAATGTTCTTACTCTACACTAGTGGTAATGGTACAAGATAAGGAGGGTTCATGGCTTATGTGTCTAGACTATAGATAGCTCAACAAGATCACCATTAAAGATAAGATTACAATTCCTCTCATGATGAATTGTTAGATGGAATACATGGAGTAACGTACTTCACAAAGTTTGACCTTAGTTCAAGGATTATGAGATTAGAATGAAATAATAGGACATACCTAAAACAATATTCAGAACTCATGAAGGTCATTACGAATTTATGATCATGTCTTTCGGCCTTACAAATGCACCTTCCACATAACAAGGTTTAATGAATTACATTTTCAATCCCTTCCTTAGAAACTTTATGTGATTATTTTTGTGATGATATACTAATCTATAGCATGTCTTGGGAAGAACATGTTCAACATGTTGACACAGTTATACAACCAATAAAGGAGAAAGAACTATATCAAAAACCTGCCAAATATTTCTTTGGGGTAAAGGAGGAACAATATTTGGGTCATATTGTATCTCATGAAGGTGTCAAAGTATATACTAACAAAATTAGATCAATGATGGACTAGACGATCCCCAAAAACCTGAAGAATCTAAGAGGATTATTAGCCTTGACGAGGTGCTACCACAAATTTATTTGGAACTATAGAAGAATAGCATCACCATTAACAACATTATTGAAGAAGGAAGCAAATTCTTGGAGTCGAGAGAACACTCAAGCATTTGAAAAACTTAAAGTAGGAAATCTGTAAAGATCATATTTTGACCACAGCAGACTTCAAAAAAACCTTCATTGTGGAATGTGATACCTTCGGAAATGGAATGAATGTTCTTCTAATACAAGAAGGACGACCTCTTGCTATCCAATGTATGCCAATAAAGTGGAAGAACTTGTAGCCTAAACCATTTATGAGAAAGAAAATGATGGAAATATAACATGTACTTGAGAAATTGGGTCCTTACCTAATATGTAGGAACTTCAAGCTCAAAATAGATCATGATATTCTTAAATGCTTCTTGGAACAGACACTATCTTAGAAAGAGAAACATAAATTGGTAACCAAGATGTTGGGATATGACTTTGAAATCATCTATAAAAAAGGGAAATAAAATGTGATGAAAAATGCACTCTCCAGAAAAAATGAGGATGTTGGGTTACTTTGTGTTATTTTGATTATAGAAACCAATTGGCTAGTAGAAGCAAGGGAAGAATGGAAGAAAACCAATATGAGTGGACACTCATTCAAAATATACAAAAGTATTCCATTGTATCAAACACTTTTGTGTGGAAAAATTATTCACTATGGTATAAGGATCACTTTTATATATGTAATAAATATCAACTCAAAAAAAAATCCTTTCGGAATTACACCTCTCTTATTGGTGGCATTCCCAAAAACATACCATGGGGTCAAGAAGGATTTTTTTTTGGAAATTCTTAAATTTGGTTTTCAAATTTTTGTGGAAAAATGTTTTGTTTTCCAGAAAAATAAGGTTGAAACAGTTAATACCCCATGTCTTTTACAACCATTATAAATACCTTTTTAATGTTGGGAGGAAGTTTCAGTGGATTTTATCACATGCCTACCAAATTCAAAAGGGAAGAATGCTAGTATGGTGCATGTGAATAAAGTTACAAAGTGTGAACGCTTTTGTGCACTCCCTCACCCTTTTAATGCAAGTATAGTCATTTCATATTCATGGAAATAGTTCATAAGTTAAATGGAAATCCGAAGGTTATTATCAGTAATCGAGATCCAATTTTCATTGGAAAATTTTGGAATGAACTATTTTATTGTATGGGTACCAAGTTGGATCACAGTTAATCCTATGATCCTCAATCCTATGGGAAAATTGAGATAGTGAAAAAATGTTTTTAAGGATACCTTCACTACTTTGGATCTAACAATTGTTTTAAGGATACCTTCCTTCCATACGCCATAAATAATTTCTACATTTATGGAACTTTATGGGTGCCATCCTCCATATATAATATCTCGATTAAAAGGAAAATCCGAATTTCAAGTTGTGAAAGATCTCCTAGAGCACCATCAAGTTCTCAAGTTGCTAAAGGACAACCTTACTATGCCAAAAAATAGGATGAAACAACAAGCATATCAACATCGCGGTGAAAGGAGTTTTGAAGAAGGGATTGGGTATTTATGAGGTTGCAACCTTATAAACAAATGTCCCTCAAGAAACTAAATAAACATAAATCTAGCACCTAAGTACTATAGTCCTTATAATGTGATGAAAAATATTGGTAGTATGGCTTACAATTTGGAGGTCCCTTCATTTTTAAGGGTACACATTGTTTCCATGTTTCTTGGTTAAAGAAGGTAGTAGGAAACAACATACCAATTCAAACTATGTTGTGAGAGCTTTATGAGGAAGGAAAATTCATATTGGAACCTGAACAAATCACAAACACAATTACGCAATCAAGCTATTACTAGGTACGTCATCAATAGGAAGACCTTACGAGTTGAAGATTCAACATGGGAATATGTGTCCTTCATATAAAAGCATCCACAACTAATCAAGCATTGAGAACAAGACTTATCAGAATGGGAGGGCCATGTTAAGCCCTAAATGTTGGAACAATACCCCCTGTATTGTGGCTCAATACATATTATTGATGTCTACTTGGGTTTACTCGTGGTAATTTTGTTAGTATTATTATATTACTTATGTCAACTTGGATCCGTTAGTTTTAATTGTACCTCTTTATCTCCTATATATAAGAAGGATTCCTTTCCATTTCTATCATCTCGTCTTGGCTTATGTACTTGCTACATTCTGTAAGGAGGTTTCCCTCTCCAATAGTCTTGTTATTTAGCTATGTTATTCAATATTAAGGAATGTATTACTCTTCCTAGTCTCTTTATGCTCTTTTCATGATCTTTTGGGGAAATTGTTGCTTAACACCCTATGTTTGGACCTAGTCGATCAATGTCACTATACAACTTGAAATCAATGTATGGAATGTTAGACCCTTATTTCTAGACACTTTTGAGGTAAATGACAATGAACTCCCTTATATTTTGATGAATCTTGTCACATAATCAACATTGAAAATGGTCAATTTTACGAATGGTGAATGACATCGTAGATTTATATTGTACATTAACTGCATGTTATTCAAAGACAAGGTACTTCCGAGTGATAATGTTTTTCCCAACAACTGTGAAGAGGCAATAAAAATGTTGAAAATGTTGAGTTTTGAGTACATATCATATCATGTGTGTCCCAATTATTGTATTCTATATAGAGGAAAATATGCACACAAAGGGATATGTCCAAAATGTGGGCATGATATTTACCAAAAACCGAGAAATAAGTGTAAATCGCATGGTCCTCCCCATAAGATATTGAGGCACATGTATATAATCCTAAGGATTCAAAGGCTAATTTGTTGCAAAGAATTTCCTATGGTGCAGTGACGACATGCCTTGCATTGAAGTGAGGACGGAGTTATGTGAATCCTAGTAGATGCAATAGCCCTTAATCATATAGAGGATAAATGGCGAGATAAATTCTAGGATGGAGTATGGAGCCTTTGATTGAGCATACCCATGGATGGAATCAACCCAATTTCCCTCTAAAACACCAACTATTATGTTTGTCCTATAGTAGTGATCAATAACAATATCCCCCATTGTTTTTTAGGAAAAATGAACATCTTAGCTTAGATCTTATAGCTATTGGTAGAAGACAAGTGCAGAATATGGATTTTTAGGTACAACCATTGATCAATGAATTGAATAAATTATGTGAATATATACCACTATATGATGTATCAAGGCCCATCCCAACAGAGAATAGTTTTACGTTGTAACACATCTAACATACACATCTAACAATCATATTTAACAAACACATCTATAAACAAGCATGAACATTCACATCTAATATCACCTAATATAATTTAAGATAAGCATCTACTAGTTACATCTAAAAACAATTAACATCATCTAACATATCGTCAGCATAATTTTCAACACTTAACAAACATAAACACCGGCATACCTAGTAAACATAAACATTCAAACATAATCATATCATCATAACCATAACGCAACAACAAATATTAACCATAACACAACAACAAATCTTTGTTTAGAGTCCATATAGATAGAGAACCATTTTAAATTGTAGATATATATGAACACTTTTTAAAGATATTTGGGAAAACTCTAAAGCTAGATTAATTTCTATATTCTTAAAAGTTATTTTTTCAATCAAATTTCTTAACAAAATAAATAACATCTTGTAAATTACTACTTAACATAATTGTAAACTACCTCAAAAATTTTATTTTTTTTGTTTTGTTTTTCATATACAAGGCATAAAACCATTTATAATTCCCTAAATATTTAAGAGGCAAACAATCTTGGCATAAAATGGTAATTTAGCCTTGTCTTTACTTTTGTTGAAGCTATTAACTATTTAAAAGGAAAGTAGACTTTGTAGTTTAGTGTCTAAGTGTTGTAGTTTTGAAAATGTTTTAAATGTGGGATCCACCGATAACAGATTGGTCCACAGGGCTGATAATATCACTTACTGAGCTTCGGCTGACAACTCATTTTTCTTGTGACAGGTGCTTCGAGAAAGACTGACAAAAGGAAATCCTAGAAAGGTTGATCCTTCTCTCATTAGAAGGCTGAAGCCAACTAATCTCAGGGGAAAAAATTTAAGGGACAAGCCCTCCAAAAAAAATCCCAGAGCCTTCATGACTCCATAATGCATAAACAAGGCTCCAAAAAAACATTGAAAGCAAGGATCAAACAAAGTCCATGCTCTAAGTTTGCTTCAAAGGGAAAACACATGCATTTGACTTACGATAACAAGGGTTAACCAAGGTTAAGAGTGGAAGCCTCCCTCTGAAGGATAAGTTACACATTCGGCCTTAAACCAAAGTTTGAAACGCAGCATAAGTTTTACGATGGCAGTCGCAGGGTTCTAAGGGGAGTTCCACGTGATTTGCGACCCTGTTGCCATGGGCCACGGGGATGGCTTAAGGAGTCTCCACGTAAGGGTGGAGAGGCCCACGATGAGGTGTCCATCATGGATGAGATTGACTTCGCAGCTGTCAACTCGTGATGATTTCGCGGTAGACGATCCCAATGCTCACATGGGCCGTGGTGAGTTTTCGACCTTGGAAACTGGCATGGTATGTTTGCCATTAGTATGGTTTTTAATGATGTTGTACTTCGCGACCTTTGGGGAGAATATAGGATTTCTTGAAGGCTCCACTAGATCTTTGTCCTACTCAAGACTTAGAGTTGGTGCTGGAAATCCCTTCGGGGTTTTGGAGGAGGTAGCAGAGCTGGCGCTTGTAGCCGAACCCTTTCGCCTCAGGTAATTCAAAGTGTTTCGATACTGCTAAACATATCTCTGTTCTTATGGTAATGTTTTCTGTTATCTCCACAGGACTTAACCCTTGTCTTTGAATCGCACGTACCCGGAGCGAGATTTGGAAAAAGTGACCAAGGCGTCTTCACTAGTAAGTGGTGTTATCGCTCCTTGTGGTGAAGTCTATTGGCTATGGTTCGCCAGACCAAGGATTTTTTGTGGTCTACATCGTAAAGGAATCTGGGGTTTTCCTAAAGCTTTTTGTGATATTACAGTGGAAGGTCTTTCGAGGGTGCATGGCACCAAAGCCACGACGTGGAAGACTCGATGGTATTTTGTTTCTTCTCTGTTGTAATACGTATATCTTATGAATGGACTATCAGTCCTCTTTAATTTATGTAATGCACCTCTTTTGGTTTAACGGCTTTAAGCCAAGGATAGTGGCTCGGCTAAGATTGTGGAACCTTTAATATTGCTATGTAAAAGGGACTATTTGCAATTAAATCTTTTGTCTTCTTTAATGGCTTTATATGTTTTCAGTGATGACCCATCATTTGCGTTCTCTCTGTTTAAATGTTTACTGACAATTTATAATGCTAGCATTATTTTGAAAATTTCGTTGTGTGTTGAAAGAAGATTTTGCTGTTGGTAGTATAGCACGATTTCCCAATTAAGTCTTGTAACAAATACTAGAATAGGGTTCGTACCCCGAAACATGCCATCCCTCAACCTTAATATGGCCACGCCATTCGATGGATCTTCCACTCAAATTGACATGGAGGATGAGGTCAATACCCTAGTTTTATCAGAGGCGTAGGGGTTTTTCTTTTTTAACATAAAATACTAATTCTACGCTCAATCGGTTTCCGGCAAGGTGAACAAAGTGAGGAGAACATACCTTAAGGTTCCACGAGTTCCTCCTCAAAATAACCCAAGAGTGTTCCTTCACCGAGACCAAACCTTCTTCAGTCATCGTTTATCCTAGCGAAGAGGTCTACGGTTTCGAGGTTGGGTTACAGGCATGGTCGATGAGAGTTCAGGACTGGTTTAAATGGCTGGATTGGTTCTAGTATGCCACTGAATTCTGACCCACCTCCTAGCGAGACTGAACCTAAAAACTGAGCCGAGAAAAAAAAGGGGTAAGCCAAGGATGTTGCCCTTGGTCCTCGGTTGTACCTTCCCTATGGGTAAAACTCCACTGTTAATATAATATCAACCATGCCTTTGCAAAACTTGGGGAATACAGATCTGTTGTCATAAATGGACTTTTCGATCAACCCATAAGAAAAATGGGCGTATGCCAAGCTTTGCAAGCAAAGCAGCCTCAGAAGAACCAACCTTCTTGCTTTTCCTAAAAGCTCCACCGGTGATTTACAAAAAGGGGCTTGGCTAGACAGGATAAGTCTGACTGATAAACGTCAAGGGTTAAGGCCATTAAGAGGCCTTTCGCAGGCTGGCCCAGGTGCTGGTTATCCAACAAAACACCAAAGAATAGAATCTAGGTCTCGAATGTACATTAAATTTTGGATTCTGATCTAAAACTAGACTTTACAAGAACTGAAAATATAGAACTACCATAACCTAGGTACTAATCAAAATCTCAGGTTATATCATCTATCCTCCTGATAGCCCAGCCACGTGAATAAGATTGGATCTGTTAGTCGTAAGCACGTACATAAGAAAACAAAATATATTCATTTGTTATATGACTTCTTGTTTGTATTAGAACCTTTTATTAGATGATTCTATTGCAGCATAACCAGAATAATTTTCTACTTAACATGACGTAAATAAAAATTTACATATTCATCATACAGAAGTAAATCATTCACTCATACTCAAAACCTGTAGATTTGTTGCACCAACTACAGTGGAAGAAGCCACGTTCCACCCAACCATAGACTACGATCAGCTCCTGTGCCTTCTAGTCACCCCCGAGCCAAACCTCCGAGAAGACAGCACAGACCACTAACTTCAGAACTCAAATTCCGAACATGCACAGGCAATCATGCCCAACAACAGGCACTCTCTCAGCAGAGTCCTCTTGCCCAACATACTCAGCAGTGTCCTGCCTACACCGTATGCTCTCCTTTTTGTCTCTTTTTCTTTGGATCCTTTTTCTTTGCCTAGGTCTTTTCCCATTAGCCCTCTCCCCTTCCTCACCGGAATTCCCATGGCTTAATGGCATTCCCCTTTTTCCAGTGATGTGTCTGTGCTGATTTCTGCACATCTGACACTTCATTATATCCAGTCCCTGAAGTTAGTTGGTCCCTGTCCTCACTGTCTCCTGCAGGTTTCCTCTTTTAACCTCGCTGCTTCCATTATATTCACTGCATAATAATATTTTTTATTAATCATTGTCATTAACCCCCAAGGGTAATTATTACATGAGTCATTAACATCCATAATTCATCATGCATAGACAGTAATTAAAATAATAATAATCAAAATAAGAAATTGTCTCGGGGTATTACGATAATCAATAAATAACCAACATAATATTGATTTATGCATTTAAAATATTACGTTCAAGATTTATGGGTGATTGATGTTCATACTTGTGAAATATATATGGCCTATGATGGTATTATATTAGAATATCTTCATTGCGCCGAAGTTACGGCGAAAGTGTATATATGTTAGAATTTTTGCGTGGACTACCATCTATGCTTTTTCATCTACGGACGAGAGTGAGACAAGTGTACTGTCGAGTTTGATTCTATGGACGTCGTCCAATATTAAACGAGAATGAGACAAGTGTACTAGATTGATTTTATGGCTCTCGTTCACAATTAATAATTAATAATTTCAAAAAAAAAGAAAAATAGCTTAATTGGCATGTGATAAGTACAGTTAGTGATAGTTGTAAAAATTAAAATTAATCATCAACTATTTGATTATTAGATACAACTACGATATTAACTACATCAATTATTAGATACAACTATTAGCTTAACTCCAATGATTCCAGAACTATTAGCTTAACTTCAACTCTAATCATAATTATATTGGATAACTATTAGCTTAACTATTAGATACACTATTAGTTTAACTCTAATGATTCTACAACTATTAGCTTAACTTCAACTCTAATCACTTAAGGCTTAGTCCAAGTGCATTTGGCATGTGGGAGTCTAGCTAATGTGAGTTATGTAAGAGTCAAACTCCTAATAAAATAGTGGGAACTCCTAATAAACTTTAGCATCTTGTAGTTAGACATATAACTAATATACAATTCATATTACATGTTTAGGTTTTCCATATAGATATAATTAGGTTTTTTATTCTAACAAACTTCAGCTTCAACTATTGGATTATTAGATACAACTATTCAATTATTAGCTTAAATACATTGATGATACAACTATTAGCTTAACTTCAACTCCAATCATGGCTTTTGCTTGAATTGCAATTGCCAATATATTAACTTTTAAATTAACTATTAAATACAACTATTAACTTAACTCCAATGATTCTACAAATATTAGTTTAACTTCAACTCTAATCATTGTTATATTGCATAAATATTAGATTAACTTCAATGATTCTACAACTATTAGCTAAACTCCAACTCTAATCACGGTTATATTGGATAACTATTAGATTGTTTCAATAGTGATACAACTATTAAAATAAATTTAGATGAACTCCATCTCTTAGCATGAGAAGTTGACCCTGATTGTAGTGAAACCATGCACCAAGAACAATCACTTAGATAATGTGCAAATTATGTGACAGTTGAACTCCATATGGCACTTGGAAGTAGAGTTAATGTGCATAAGGCATAGCCTAAGATTTATATTAACTTTTAAATTAGCTATTAGATACAACTATTAGCTTAACTCCAATGATGATACCACTACGAGCCTAGCTTCAACTATCAGCTTAACAACCATAAATTAAGTTGTTGTTATATTAGCTTAACTATTAGATACAAGTAATTAACACATTCTTTAGTAAAAAAACATTATCAATATGTCAAATATATACCTATGAGTGTATTTCAAACATATTAATCTTAGTAATATGATTGCTTCTAGTAGTAGAATAGTGCTATTGAATGGATACATTTATGGTATGACTCTTTTCTTGAACTCTTGCTTGTTACTATTCCGTTATCAAAATAATTTACCACGAATACAAGGGCCAAATCAAGATTTTGTTGGATTGTCTTGCTATTTTTAAAATATTGTTGTCAATGTTCTTCCATCAGAGATTCAATGAATAGTCCTCGAGTTTCTCTAACCTTAGATTGGTTGAATATGCATTGCATTGTTGTAGCTACTGTAATTGTGGAAGTCCATTTAATTTTGAACACATAACAAATCTTTGTTGTGCAATGGCTATAGTATGTGCTCGAGTTTCTCTAACATGCGATTGATTGAACATGCATTTCATTATTGTGGTTACTCTACTATAAATGTGAGTCCATTTAATTTTGAACATAATAACAAAGCTTTGTTATGCAATGGCTATAGTAGGTTCTCATGTTGCAATTACATTTTTTTTTTCAAATTTCTATTGCCATAAATCTATTATCATTGACTAAAGAAAATAAGTAAAAAATAAATAAATTACTACTCACAATATGTACCATAACTGTAACAATTAAAGTATATCATTCTTCATGTACATAAAACAAAAATAAACAAAACACTTAACCATAATCCTTCATTCACACAATTGCATAAGATTATACATCTATAAATAAATGCATAAAACCAAGCAAGTCAACAATTCACCTAAGCAAGGCGTCAAGCACATGAGCAGTACTCAAAGCAATGAAGAGAACACTACGCATCAAACAAATAACCAAACCATTACGGGAAGGTGATTTAGACCAACATTGGTATAATCTCTCATTGAAAGGGACTTACATCATTCGGGTATAGAAAAAAGCTCACAGAGAGAACAGTAACGAGAGAAATTTGTTCAGAAATCTCTATATTCACAAAACCCAAGCAAATAAATTTGGAAGCTCTATAAAAATGCAACAGCTCCAAAATTGTAACCATTGATCTCTCAGCTTGGAGAAACATCTAAAGTCATTAGAAAACTCACCCATCATAGAAATAATGTAAAAGAAACATCTAAAGTCATTAGAAAACTCACCCATCACTGAAAAAAATGTAAAAGAAACATAAATTTGTTAAAAAATGAGTAAATTCACAAAACCCAAACAAATAATTTTGGAAACCGCCTTAAAAATAAACAACATTTCCAAAATCATTGATCTTTGAGGTTGATTAAGCATCATCTAGAGAAGTGTTTGGACTCGTGTTAAACTAGAGTAGTCAAACAACAGTGTAAAGCTACAAGTTTTATTAAATAGATTTTTTCAATCATCAAGATCCATTAAAAGTCTTTTCACAAGCTAACTCATCAAAATTACAACACATTGAAAATCATAGCACATTGGAGACATAAATTCACAAGGAAAACCAATACTCTAATAGTAACTGGGTCTTAATTCACAAATCTCTAATTACAATAACCAACCAACATTATAAGAATGACTCCGTCTTAATTCACAAATCTCTGAAATCTCTATTACAAACAATACAGCTAATCATTTT
Organism: Pseudotsuga menziesii; assembly: GCA_001517045.1. NCBI lineage: Eukaryota > Viridiplantae > Streptophyta > Pinopsida > Pinales > Pinaceae > Pseudotsuga > Pseudotsuga menziesii. The sequence goes on from LPNX010225498.1 coordinate 322,461, forward strand.
TATAAACCATGAAGTGCTGTGATTTCTATATAAGTCATTTTCCTTGGAGCTACCGTGCTGAAAACCAAAAAGGGAATATGGAAGTCTACCTACTTGGGAATAGGAAAGTCTCTACCATGCCCAAAACTCACCCATCACAGAAAGAATGTAAAGGGAACATAATTTTGTTAAATAATGAGTAAATTCACAAAACCTAAACTCACCATTTAATTTTGAACTAGTACATTCTCATAGTACATTCTCATGTTGTTATTGCAACTACATGACAATTGCATAAGATTATACATCTATAAATAAATGCATAAAGAAAGAAAGTGAACAATTCACCTAGAAAATAAGCAAGGCGTCAAGCACATGAGCAGTATTCAAAGCAATGAAGAGAACCCTACGCATCAAACAAATAAAGAAACCATTACTGGAAGGGGATTTAACAGTTAAATAGACCAACATCCGTCTAATCTCTCATTGAAAAGGAGTAACATCTTTAGGGTAAAGAAAAAAACTCATAAGGAGAATAGTAAAGAGAGAAATTTGTTCAGAACTCTCTATATTCACAAAACCCAAGCAAATAAATTTCGAAGCTCTCTATAAAAATGCAACAGCTGCAAATTTGTAACAATTGATCTCTGAGCTTGGAGAAGCATCTAAAGTCATAGAAAACAGCTTGGAGAAGCATCTAAATGTCATTAGAAAACTCACCCATCACAGAAAGAACTTAAAAGAAAAAGAAAATTTGTTAAAAAATGAGTAAATTCACAAAACCCAAACAAAGAAATTTGGAAACTGCCTTTTAAAAAAAGCAACAACTCCAAAATCATTGATCTCTGAGCTTGGATAAGCCTTATCTAGAGGAGTGTTTGGACTCCTGTTAAACTAGAATAGTCAAACAACACTGTAAAGCTACAAGTTTTATTAAACATAGTTTTTCAATCATCAAGCTCCATTAAAAATCAAAATAACAGGTTAACTCATCAAAATTATAACACGTTGAAAATCATAGCACATTGGAGACATAAATTATTCTGGAAATTCAAATGGAAAACTAATACTCTAATAGTAACTCTAATTCACAAATATCTGATTACAATAACCAAACTACATTATAATCATGACTCCGTCTTAATTCACAAATCTCTGAAATCTCTGATTACAATACAGCCAATCATTTTTATAAACCGTGGTGTGATTTCTCTATAAGTCATTTTCCTTGGAGCTACCATGCCCAAAACAAAAGGGGAATAGGAAAGTCTACCTGCTTGGGAATAGCAAACTCTCGCAAGACACTATTCTAAAGGAAATATGATAAAAAACACTATTCTAAAGTAGCAGGAAAGAAAGCACTCTTTGAGAGCTTACGAAGGATAGCCTTTGTTACCTTCGGCTTCTGGAAGCCATAGACAGAGTCGCAAGACTTATTCACATTGACAATGCGTTGATAATGACCCTTATTCTGAGGGTGGATCACCGCCATCTGTTTGTAAGCCTCCATGCTTGTGCAATCTAAAAGCAGACGTTGAATGTCACGAGGGCAAGTTGCAACCACTGCTTCTTTGACAATTGCGAGATTATTGAGATATTTTCTGTAAGTGTTTTCTTCATATTTGTTGTGGTTGCATTCATCTAAATTTAGCTGGAGCCGGGCAAGATATGGTAGAATAAGCGAAGATCGAATCCAGATGGAACACCGTTCTCCCAATCTCCGTGGCAGAGATTCCAACCAACCATCCACTTCGTAGGAAAGCTTGCCCATGGCTTCCACGGCTATGCTACTTTGGCCAGAATTCGGATTCTTCTTAAAGGGACCAGCTTTGAATAGGCCGAAAGGATCTTTTCATAAATAGTACTTTTCGGATTTTCAAGGGCGATTATACTTACTTCTAACTGGCATCGTTCGCAGACACAGTCGAATCCCCACGTCCAGCAAGCAGCCTTGCGAAGATGGTACGGAATAAGAACGTTGAAATAGGGGATGGTGATCTCTTCGCCTTTATTGATGTCCTTGGTCGCATGAATACTCATCATATCCAGGCTCCAAATTTGAAGGCTTCACAGCCCGTCAAAGGCCATTTTGGCCGTCATAGAAGACCATAAAAAAAATAACATGCAAAAAAAATTTTACTTCATATTTAGCCCGTCAACAATGAAATTAAAAAAATAAGTTTAAACTTGCAATAGAAGGGTTGCTCCTAAATTTACCCATCCAAGCCAATTAGGCCCCAAGGATAAGGGGTGAGGCTTGGATCAAAATGAACCACGATAGCCCGGCGAGTCACTGCCAACTGGGCTGCCCGGGCCCAGCCGCCGATGCCAACTGCCAAGTTAAAAAATCAAGTTTCAAAGCATTTTGATTTAATGGCACATAATCACTTTCAAATTTTGGCATTTACTATTTTACTAATTCAATAATTTCATTAAATTTTCGGTTTATGTGGCATGTTGTGGTTCACGGAGTCACGTGATCTTACCAGCCACCGTAATAGTATACGATTGGAAAATAAATGTTCTTATTGATGGATCATGGATGATGGATGGTAAATTGGAATTTGGTATTGTATTTTTCCATTAGCACGTTAACCGCCTAGCGCTGACCCTGCTATAGGTTTCTTGTAGACTATGACTTCACTGTTTGCAACCCTGAGCCAATTTTTTACAACACAGATGTAACTAGTTCTGGTTCTGGGGACTCGGGAGGCCCTTTCGTAAGCTATTTTTAAACCCGTTGAGGGTGGCTGGGTGAGACCAGGGTTCGCTGGTCAGTGCTGGTAGCAGATCTGACGGACAGAGAAGATGAGGATTTCCAACAATGGTCAAGATCCGGGCTAGCGATGAGTTGTTTTCGTGGAGAAATGTGGTATTCTAATGAGCGTTTTTTCTGTCGTATTGGCTGGAACAAAAGCCTTAAAAAGGTTTTTAAAGGGGAGGAGATAGTATCAGCATAATTTAATAATTTGGTGTTTAAGAATGACAGCCTGGAGCTCTGCAAGCCTTGGATTCGTGCATACAGAAGCGTGGAATCCATATAAGAAAGTAAGGTTTATGTTATTTTTTGTCTATCTTTTGGATCCGTTTCACCCTTTGTTTACTAAAACATGCACGGTCTTGTTGTCTGCCCCTTTTCAGCTCAAATTCAGACGGTTCTTTTCATATCTGAAGGCATTTTCAGAAAGAGGGAGCAAGAACCGATTTATATTGAAGGAAATACACTCGTAGTGCGAGAAACAGTTGGAAGAGGCCACATTTAAGTTCAAGGTATGATTGTACTATTCTTTTCGATGTTATTCGTGGATATATTGATTTTTGGCTAGTTTTTCCGAAGGAAGGGACTTATTTCTTGCATTTGTAGTCGTTTATAGCAGTTTACATAGACAAGATTGCTACTTTCAGTCTTTCGTGGTTTCGCTACGGTGGATTTTAATGTATTTGTAGATTTTAGCAGTTTGATGTTCTGGATTATGATCTAAATGTGTAGTTATTAAGACTTTAACCATTTGTTCGAGGTGTTGTTTCATCAAGGTCTTGCTTTAGGTCTTATTAGTTTAACTTAGTAAAAAACACTAATTCACATTCCATTTCTCCACTTATTATTTTGAGTAAATAGAAAAACACCATTTCCCCTTTTGGTATCTAAACTAATAGAAAAATACCATTTTACAACTAATTCAAACTACTCCTGGATTTAACCGACCGACCAGGGAGGTCCTTCCTTAAATACAGGGGGAGGTATAAAAAGGGCCCAGGGAAGTCTTTTCATGGCCCACATGGTCCAGGGAAGTCGT
>LPNX010225498.1:329296-345821 GCA_001517045.1 Pseudotsuga menziesii
AAAAAATTTATTCAACTTCTGAAAATAAAAAACAGCACTGCACAATCCATGTATGAAGCATTATCGGTGTTATTATCTGAGATGAAGTTATCAAAACACAAAATGGTGGGTTTTGGGTCAGATGGAGCTTCATCAATGAGAGGAATCCATGAAGGTTTGGCAGCCAAGTTACTTCGTGATGTGCCTCATTTGTTATGCATTCACTGTGTAGCACATCGTGAGGCCTTAGCTATAACAGATGCTTCAAATTATTTTCCTGAATTTAGTTATATTGATAAACTAGCCAATAAAATATATTCATGGCTAGGAAAATCTGCAAAGAGGCATGGAGAATTTAAGAGTTTGTTGGACCTATTTCAAATTGACAGGTTGCAAGTACTTCAAATTCATCAAATACGATGGCTTTCTAGGGGGCAAGTTATGAGCAGGCTTGTTAAAATCATGCCAGCATTGTTACAAGAATGGAAACATGATGATAGAAAGATGTATGAAATGGCAACAATATTCCAATTTCAATTTTGCATCCATTTGCTTGCTGATGTTTTGACTGAACTAAATAAGTTGAGTCAACGATTTCAAGAGGAACACATCGATATAACATCCATTGGCATGCAATTAGATGTCCTCATTGATCTTCTTCGAAGAAGATTCTTGTGAAACATATTTGGGGCTGGTTCTCAACATGTTTCAAATTTCTTAAAGAAATCAGAAAATGGAAATCTGGATTTTATTGATAATACAGGTGTTTCACATGTCCATTCGTTAAGATTTGAACCTTTACCAAATTCGCTTGGGTTTGGTACTATGGAAGATTGCATTGACTTAGGAAAAGCATTTATCCAAAAGTTGGTTGACTGTCTCAATGATAGGTTTACAGATTTGCCGGTATTTAATGCAGCAAAACTTTTTAGTCCCCGTTGTTACTTTGAAGAAGAGAATGAAAGAGATTCTGAAACAAGACGATGGTTGTTACGTCTATGCGAAAAATTTGATACTCGAAACTCACCTATAATCGATACTGAAAAATGTGAAGGTGAAATGGAAAGTTTTGTTGTCACTTTACATCGAGCATATCCAAAGAAAAACATGTTTGGAGCATGGGAGCAATGCAGAGGTGAACCAGAGTGGTGTGAGTCTTTCCTAAATTTGATGAAATTGTGGCAAGTTGTTTTGATTCTTCCAGCAAGCACTGCTAGTTGTGAAAGAGGATTCTCTAAGTTGAATCGTATAAAAAATGATGATAGATCAAGACTTTGTTTAGAAACCTTAGACACTTTAATGTTTTTATCTCTATCAGCACCTAAAGAGTTGCATGAGGTTGATTGGAATGCAGTTTATGAAACTTGGACAAAAATGAAGTTGCGACGACCTCTTCCACTAGGATGAGTGAGCTGATGATGATACACTGTTTATAACAATATTGTAACTCCTAAATAGTTCCCCCGGTGGTACCCTCTATAGGATAGGGCTTTGGTTTGAGCATGCTAGTAGTTGTAGTTTTTAAGTTCGATACACATATGGTGGAGAAAACACCACAAATTCTATGGAAGTGGTAATATTTTATATTTTTAGATTTCCTATCATTTTGTCTTTTTGGACAATCACAACTTCTCATAAGACATGAAATGTTTATGCTGTGTTTTTACAGCCATGATACCTTCAGTTCCTATGTATATATTGGTGTTGTGTTGGACTCAAATAGACCTTGGTTGCAACTATATATGTTTGGCCTGTTTGGCTTGGATATTAACTGTGGATTTTTTTTGCCTGTGGTTTTTGCTTATAGACGTGTTGGTTGTAATGTATATGTTTTGATACTACTGTATATTTCTTATACAACTGATATGTTTTGATACTACATCTGTTTTGATATTGTTGTATATGTTTTGATAATGCTGTGTCTTTCAATTGATGTATATTACTTATACAGCTGACCTTGTCATCATGCTTCATATAATTTATCAATAAAGAGTATATAATTGTTATTTAGGAGAAAAAAAGTATATAGTTGTTCTTTGGGAGAAAAAATTTCTGCAATAACACATGTACTGCATCTGTTTTGATATTTCTCGAAGAATGTTTATTTTTGGAGATTGTGCTTGGGCATTTCAGAGCTACATGTTGCTCTCGCTGATATTTTTTATGCTTCATATTGGTGATTCCTCAATTTTTGATTCATGATGCTCTCGCTGATATATTTTTGCTTCATTTTGGTGAGATCAAGCAAACATTCTATGAGCATGACATGCGAGCTCATGGTCTCTTTGATGGTCTTTATGTTTCTGGAGTTGTAATGGATATGATTTTTTGGATGGCCTTTTGGCCAGTTTATTAGCTGCTGATTATTTGATCAGCTATGATTTTTCATACTTATAGAGGCTTTATTAGCCAGCTAGTTATGCTCGGGTATGCTTTTGCTTGTGATCACCATTAGATTCACAGTTTATCTGACCTGAGTGATCAGGAATGATGAAAAAAGTCTGCTATGATCACACTTATTTTTGGTGTATGGCTGTTCATTTTTGAACTTTATTCTGCTGATAAGTATTTGGTATCTTTTATGACATGTACTGCATCTTTTGGTATCTTTATTATGCTGATATGTACAGCTGCTTGTCGTCATGCTTCATATACTTTATCAATAAAGAGTATATAATTGTTATTTAGGAGAAAAAAAGTATATACATAGTTTACCTCACTAATTCTATGTAAAAGTTGAATCACTTGGGATTTCTTCTTATTATCATTTTTTTTTCTATACACTATTTTTAATAAATAATGAAATTTTGTGTAATTCTATGTAAAAGTTGAATCACTTGGGATTTCTTCTTATTAGAATTTTTTTTTCTATACGTTGTTTTTAATAAACAATGAAATTTTGCTATACACTTTCGATTTCAAATGAAAAGAATGATTTATTTTTACAGGTCAACATTGAAGGGTTCAATTTCTCACAACCCTTCAAAGTGAAATGGGACCCTGCCCTTCAAATTTGATCCCTGCTATTCATATCGCCGGCGTTGATTCTGGAGGCGTTTGGCAGGCAGGAATGGTTGATGAGAGACGGAATCAGCCAAATGCCGTGGTAACACCTATTTTCAACAGGATTCATCCAATAATTTGTGTTTTCTGGAGACATGTCATCAAACGCGACTGTCCTTAAGATACGGAGAATACCTTCAGTGCCGAGCTTCTCAATATATGCACGGATAATCTTCTTCACCGAAGTAGACGGATCTGGAGCATACTCCAAGGCGAAGTCTGGCAATATAGGAATGAATGTGCTGCCGCTGGAAGGGTCAAAGGAAAGGAATAACCGGACGGTATCGACAGATGCTTCCTGGTTGATCGCATCTTCTACATTCTGAACAAGACCGTTGGCCATGGGATCGTGGATGAATTGATCACTCTTATAATCATGGCACCTGGCCAAAGCCTTGCAAATAAGCACTACCGTGCCAGTTTTCAAAAACTTTGTTGCGAACAATCCTCTGCCCTGTGCTTTGGCTGACTTTTTAATCACTACAGGTCCTATGAAATCTGCGTCTGGTTTGCAATCTTTTGGGCTTTTTGGAATACCCGCTATGGCTTCGCCAATGCGGTAATATTCGATACACTTTTGCCAATAGAAAGGAACGACAGATTTAGCCGTTCCGGAACTGCAAGACGGTAAAAGGTCGTCCATGAACCAATAAGCATCCCTATAAAACCCTAAAGATATTAGCGATTCAATTCGCAGGCACAAAGCTTGCATAATCATTTGGGGAGAATCATCCAATTGAGAAGAAATCACGCAGCAGGTCCCCGCGTCTTGGAGCGCCTCAGAATAGCGACCAAGTCCAATATACGCCCGCCATCTGTTGCAGTGCAATTGGAAACGAAGTAACATCCGATTTGTGTCAACCCATTTGGTTTGGGTTTGCGAAAGGATTATTTCGCATTTAGTGTAATTCCGGACACATTCCTCCCACTCTTCGGCATCATGCGCGCGTCTTCCATTGTCAAACCAATCCTGGAATTTCGTTGGGCTGCTTTCAGGGAACCTCTCTAATCTCACAAATGACCTAGGATTGTCGACTTCAAGCCACTGAAAGCCGTCAGGAGCTTTAAGCAAGCGAGGCTGCTTTAGCGCAATTTTGGTGCCCTTTGGGTAAGCCCTTTTTGCATAGGATTGATCGGTGAACAGCAAGTCTGGAGCAACGATTGATAGAGCAATGCCATTCGCGGTGTCCGCCTCTTTCATGACGGTATAGATTCTCCCGAACCTGAAGGGATCAACGCAGAGCTCGCCATACAGGACTCTCAACTCATTCGACTTCCCAACGGCCAAGTCATTGAGATGAACAATAATGAGATCACCCGTCCATCCTAAATGCTTATACCGGGTTTGAACAACACGCAGGAATTCATTTGACCGGTAGGATACGCGTAAATGTTCTGCAGAGTCCAATGAAGAGAATTTCTTGAAAGCCATATCGTGAATGGCCATGAATGTTTCTGTATTATTGTTGGAAATAGACTCCATATTTTTATCAGAAAGCGGACCAAGGCCAAAAATGTGAACAAGGCTTTGAAGAATCTGTGATGAATAAGGTATACCTGGTGTAGAAGTGGATGGCCGAATCAGCACGAGAGCTTTTTCTTCGGCAATCGCTGCTGCTGCTTTGTCCTGATCTGCCTTCATCTCGTCTTCTTGTGTTATTTCGGGATACTTCGTCATGAGTGGGAGTAAGCGATGGAAAAGATAGTTGCAGGCTTGCAGCTAGAGGAAGTAAACCTCACGGTTTCCCTCTTAGGGTATTGTTCTCTCGCTCGCCTGTCGAATGACGAGATGATCAAAAGTTCCAATTGATATAACGAGCACGAGTCTTTGATTGAAAGCCAAAGGCAATAAATGATCGCGGTACGAGTTCGATAAGGGTTTAAAGCCATCAATGAAGGGAGTGGCCAATAGTTCAATAGGGTTAGAGGACCATATTACTTAAACAATATGACTTAGACTTAGATTTAGACTTAGACACAGGTCCTGGCCTAACCGTTAAGAGGACTTGTTTCCTTCTAGGAGGTCACACGTCCAGACCTAGAGGGGTAGGGTATGTAGACAGCTGTAACACTTACATCACTTCGAGTGAGAGGGGTCTCTTTTCCCACAAACAAGGTGGTCTCATACACCAAATTGGTGTTTAGCTTGACTTTGACCTTAAAAATATATTATTATTATATCTATTATTATTACTATACACCAGAATCTTATTAGATGGAGATGGATGAAGAAATTCACTCACATTAATATGATTTTTATTTATATATTGAGAAATTAGGGTTTATGATTAAGGAATTACTTTTTAAATTTGAAATACAAACCACCAATTCATGCGGAAAACACATAAAATAATTTTTCTTGTGACCCTTACTCACAAATTTCATCCACCAAAACAACTCGAAATACCTTGATTTATGTGCCAATTTGTTGTACTTTCACACTTGTGGTACTAAACTCTACACACGTGTTGTATGGTTATGTACTTTTTTCTTTCCTCGAGAATCGTGCAAGAGCAACAATAAAGGTTGTACGACCTTGTTAAAGAGTTGTACGGATCTTCCTCGATTTCTGTGCTTCACATGTGTGCTATAGGGATCTTACATGTGCAATAAATGTTGATGTACTTTTTTTCCATTAATGTTTCTCTTTGTCTTGGGAAATGTGCCATACTTCTAGGGCATTTCTATCTCTTGAGTCACAATCTCTTCTCTCTCTCCGCATTGATGGCTACGTTTCTAATTTGTCCTTTACCCTAGTTTTATACTTTAAAACTTATAACTACTTCTCTAACCACTTAATCTGTGGTTGAGATTCATTTACAAGATCTAGGATCCTCACTTAATGCACTATTATTTAATAATAACTCGCTTTAATTATTAAATATCTTTTAAGTGAAACCTAATACAATAAACTACAAAACACCATTTATTTTATATAATTCCACTTTATACATAAAAATACACAAGGAACAAATTACATGTCATCTATCACACAACACCAAAACTATAAAGAGGACCTTCATAGCTAACATTTCAACACTCCCTCTTAATGAGGAAGGTCCACTACACTATCGCTATCTCTGAATCCTACAATAGCTCCCTCGTGCTCTCGAATCAATCTGAAAAACAAATGTTCTACTCTGTATCGGAACTATGAAGCTTGAGGCTCGACCCGAGCCTCATCAGCATGGTCATATGCACCACCACTAGACTGGATGAGCCTCCTTCGAGTACTATGGAGAGAGTCACTTTCCTCTTCAGAACCATATCTATGACACGGGGACTTCATTTAGTGAACATCTCACATAGCACATGCGATCATGGGATATTAAAGAATACCCTTAATTTCCAGAGATATTGACCCAAACTCTTTTTGTTGAAACCCCCTCCCAATACTTAAAACCTCCTCCCCACCCCTTTTTATACCTCAATCCTTATAAACCACCCTACCCACCCCCACCTTAAACCCCTCATCCCCCCAATACCTGCAATATATTGGTTCAATTTTTAATAATTTTAAAACCCACAATATTTTAAAAAATAGACAACGGCTAGGATGATGTAACCATGCCCCCGGGATGAATTAGGCTTACAATGCATATAATCGATCCCCCATTTGGAAAATGGGCCAACAGCAATGACAGGGTGTAGCGGAGTGGGATGTGAGCACCTTTTCGGATAAAAATGTTGACAAGGTGGGAATTTCTTAACAACCTCATGACAGTCTTTAAAGACTAAAGGCCAGAAATAGCTAGCGCGAAGGATTTTCTGGGTTGTAGCCATCCGAGATAAATGACCGCCACATGCTCGAGAGTGGCAATGATTCAACACATGTTCAACCTCCTCATGGGTGAGGCATCGCCGGAGAATAGAATCAATCCCACGTCTATACAAGGTATCATTTAGGATGAGGTAGTATTTCACGTGATGACGGATACGGCAGCGATCATCACGAGATAGATGCGGCTGAAATCTTTGTGTTTGGAGATAAATAAGCATATCTCCATACCATGGGTGAGTAGTGCTTATCAGGAACAAAAATTCATCGAGAAATAATTCATTGGGCTCATATTCCATTGAAGCACAGGGATGATCACACATGAGCTCGACAAAGACCAAGGATTTCTTTCATGTGGCTTTGGAAAATTCCAGATCAAACTCCTGTAGTATGACTATCCATCGGGAGTAATTTCCCTCGAGCACCTGACGAGTCAGGATGTAATACATCGGGTTCTGGTCTGCTAATACAGTGGTGGTGCAGAGAAAAATGTAGTGACGAAATTTTTGTACAGCAATGACTGTGGCCAATGCTAACTTCTCCACATGTTAATATCTAGTTTCAGAATCCATAAGATTCTTACTAGCATAGTAAATCACGTGCTCCTGACCGCTAGGATTTTCCTGCAACAAAACCATAGCGATGGTAGTAGCGAAGGCAACAATATATAAGAGAAATTCCTTTGAATAATCTCGGGCTTGTATCACGGGTGAATGAGTCGGAGCGTGTTTGATATTATCAAAGGCGCGTTGGGCTTGGTCATCCCAGAAGAATGGAGTGTCCTTCTTGAGGAGACGCATATAACCATGTGTTTTCTCTGCAAAATTACACACGAAACGGCAGAGAAAGTTTGCCTTCCCTTGCAAAATTTGGAGTTCGAGAAGATTGGTTGGGGCTGGTAGAGCTAAAATGGCGGCAATTTTCAAAGGGTCTATCCAAATGCCATCCTTAGAGGCCACAAAACCTAACAGACATCCTGTATCAACGCAAAAAACACATTTATGCGGGTTGAGCCATATATTATAATGACAACATCTCAGGAAAATATCTCTAAGATGACTAGGGTGGTCCTCGTGTCGTTGTGAATGAGCAGGGAGGTCATCAAGGTATGGTTCAACAATATGTTTAATATCATGAAAAGCATAGGAAATCGTACATTGGAAAGTGGCTCCAGCATTTTTCAAGCCAAAAGGTAACTTCCTATATACAAAGGTTCCCCATGGGAAAATGAATTCCATCTTGTGCTGATGGGTGGGTAATATCACAATATGATTATAGCTAGAAAATCCATTTATAAATGAGAAGATGACACTTCCAGCACAGTTGTCTATAATCTGATCGATATGTGGAGTAGGAAAGTTGTCCTTGGGACAAGCTTTATTCAAGTCTCTAAAATCAATACAGACTCTAATGGTGCCGTGCTTTTTATTGACAGGGACAACGTTCGATACCCATTCCGTCAGGGGTACGGGATAAATAAACCCAGCTTTGATAAGTTTCTCTATCTCAGCTTTAATAGCTGCGGCCTTTTGTGGATGGACTTGCCTTAGTTTTTTCCTGACAGGTTTAGTCGTGGGATAAGTTTTAATTTCATTGATCACAATGGATGGGTCTATCACTGGCATTTCTTCATATGACCAGGAAAAATATCATGGAATTCTTTGAAAATTGCCTTGTATGCTTCAGATTCGTGTGTCGAGCAGTTCTACCCAACGTGAACATGCTCGATGGCACCATGCTTGGCTGATATGTCAATCGGATTTGTCTGAGTAATGTTGCAAAGGTTTCCTTCAGAATCTGTGTCTTGCAACAATATAGGACTTTGAGGTTCTTTGACAATATCAGTGGAAAACAAGGATGCAAAGTCATGGTTAACCGAACTGGTGTTGGGGAGGAACAAGGACCTATGATGGTGATCCTCCCAAATGGACTCATTCGTATTCATAATCTCCATAATGGACTCGTCGAAAGGAAAAGTCTCATAGAGATAATCGAGAACAGGAAGAGATGGTTATAACCAGTGTGGCAGGTGGTAAGGATCCAAAGACACGAGATGAAGATCATCGGCGTGATCATCGGAAAGGATTTGAATGGTGTTGTACATTTCTTCATGTGGAGTCAATGAGGTGGATGTTAAAATTTGATATGCTTAGCTAAGACATCAGTATTTCATTTCATTTTCATAACAAAAGCATATAAACAGGATCGCTGAAAGATAGACAAGCAAAACCATACAAAAGAAACACAAAGATTTATACTGGGAAAACCCTAAAGGGAAAAACCCAGCAAAAGCTTCCTCAATATAGATGCCCCAAAAAGATAAAAGATAAAACCAGCAAGGAGATCAAAGCCTGATCCTCCTGCTTCTCTAGCTACTTCTCTTCTCCACTAATTCGCTACACAAGTAAGAGTGTGTGCTTCCAAATGAGGAGAGCTACACCTCTATTTATATTCATTCGTTCACTTCAATTAACTCATTCAACATGTAGGCTCGAGTTAATCATGTAGGCTCGAGTTACACATGTAGGCTCAAGTAACGACACTGGGGTGCTAATGACCCACCTTTACAATTAGAGGGGACAACCTCATGACTCTTATTAGTTCTTCCAATTAGAAGCATCGGGGTACAAGATAATACAAGTGGTTCTCCCGATAGGACCATCGGGGACCACAAAAGATACATATAGAATATTCTTCGAAGTTACAATATTTCAACACTCCCCCTTAACGAGAAGGGTATTCTACAACAACATCAACAACAACAATAATAGGAGAGAGATAGAGGACATCATCAGCATCATCACTTAGAAATACATCATCAACATCATTCGCATAAGATAGAAAGACATCATCAGCATCATGAGCATCATGAGTTGAAAGACTTTTAGCATCTTGTAGTTAGACATATAACTAATATACAATTCATATTACATGTTTAGGTTTTCGATATAGATATAATTAGGTTTTTGATTCTAGCAAACTTCAGCTTCAACTATTGGATTATTAGATACAACTATTCAATTATTAGCTTAAATACATTGATGATACAACTATTAGCTTAACTTCAACACCAATCATGACTTTTGCTTGAATTGCAATTACCAATATATTAACTTTTAAATTAACTATTAGATACAACTATTAACTTAACTCCAATGATTCTACAATTATTAGTTTAACTTCAACTCTAATCATTGTTATATTGCATAAATATTAGATTAGCTTCAATGATTCTACAACTATTAGCTAAACGTCAACTCTAATCACGGTTATATTGGATAACTATTAGATTGTTTCAATAGTGATACAACTATTAAAATAAATTTAGATGAACTCCATCTCTTAGCATGAGAAGTTGACCTTGATTGCAGTGAAACCATGCACCAAGAACAATCACTGAGATAATGTGCAAATTATGTGACAGTTGAACTCCATATGGCACTTGGAAGTCGAGTTAATGTGCATAAGGCATAGCCTAATATTTATATTAACTTTTAAATTAACTATTAGATACAACTATTAGCTTAACTCCAATGATGATACCACTATGAACCTAGCTTCAACTATGAGCTTAACAACCATAAATTAAGTTGTTGTTATATTAGCTTAACTATTAGATACAAGTAATTAACACATTCTTTAGTAAAAAAACATTATCAATATGTCAAATATATACCTCTAAGTGTATTTTAAACATATTAATCTTCGTAATATGATTGCTCCTAGTAGTAGAATAGTGCTATTGAATGGATACATTTATGGTATGACTCTTTTCTTGAACTCTTGCTTGTTACTATTCCGTTATCAAAATAATTTAACACGAATACAAGGGCCAAGTCAAGATTTTGTTGGATTGTCTTGCTATTTTTAAAATATTGTTGTCAATGTTCTTCCATGAGAGATTCAATGAATAGTTTTCGAGTTTCTCTAACCTTAGATTGGTTGAATATGCATTGCATTGTTGCAGCTACTGTAATTGTGGAAGTCCATTTAATTTTGAACACATAACAAATCTTTGTTGTGCAATGGCTATAGTATGTGCTAGAGTTTCTCTAACGTGAGATTGATTGAACATGCATTGCATTATTGTGGTTACTCTACTATAAATGTGAAAGTCCATTTAATTTTGAACATAATAACAAAGCTTTGTTATGCAATGGCTATAGTAGGTTCTCATGTTGCAATTACATGTTTTTTTTCCAAATTTCTATTTCCATAAATCTATTATCATTGACTAAAGAAAATAAGTAAAAAATAAATAAATTACTACTCACAATATGTACCATAACTGTAACAATTAAAGTATATCATTCTTCATGTACATAAAACAAAAATAAACAAAACACTTAACCATAATCCTTCATTCACACAATTGCATAAGATTATACATCTATAAATAAATGCATAAAACCAAGCAAGTCAACAATTCACCTAAGCAAGGCGTCAAGCACATGAGCAGTACTCAAAGCAATGAAGAGAACACTACGCATCAAACAAATAACCAAACCATTACCGGAATGTGATTTAGACCAACAGTGGTATAATCTCTCATTGAAAGGGACTTACATCATTCGGGTATAGAAAGAAGCTCACAGAGAGAATAGTAACGAGAGAAATTTGTTCAGAAATCTCTATATTCACAAAACCCAAGCAAATAAATTTGGAAGCTCTCTATAAAATGCAACACCTCCAAAATTGTAACCATGGATCTCTCACCTTGGAGAAACATCTAAAGTCAATAGAAAACTCACCCATCATAGAAAGAATGTAAAAGAAGCATCTAAAGTCATTAGAAAACTCACCCATCACTGAAAAAAATGTAAAAGAAACATAAATTTGTTAAAAAATGAGTAAATTCCCAAAACCCAAACAAATAATTTTGGAAACCTTAAAAATAAACAACATTTCCAAAATCATTGATCTTTGAGGTTGGATAAGCATCATCTAGAGAAGTGTTTGGACTCGTGTTAAACTAGAGTAGTCAAACAACAGTGTAAAGCTACAAGTTTTATTAAATAGATTTTTTCAATCATCAAGAATTTTTAAAGTCTTTTCACAAGTTGATTCAGCAAAATTACAGCACATTGAAAATCATAGCACATTGGAGACATAAATTCACATAGAAAACCAATACTCTAATAATAACTGGGTCTTAATTCACAAATCTCTGATTACAATAACCAACCAACATTATAATAATGACAGTCTTAATTCACAAATCTCTCAAATCTCTGTTACAAACAATACAACTAATCATTTTTATAAACCATGAAGTGCTGTGATTTCTGTATAAGTCATTTTCCTTGGAGCTACCATGCTGAAAACCAAAAAGGGAATATGGAAGTCTACCTACTTGGGAATAGGAAAGTCTCTACCATGCCCAAAACTCACCCATCACAGAAAGAATGTAAAGGGAACAGAATTTTGTTAAAAAATGAGTAAATTCACAAAACCTAAACTCACCATTTAATTTTGAACTAGTACGTTCTCATGTTGTTATTGCAACTACATGACAATTGCATAAGATTATACATCTATAAATAAATGCATAAAAGCAAGAAAGTGAACAATTCACCTAGCAAATAAGCAAGGCGTCAAGCACATGAGCAGTATTCAAAGCAATGAAGGGAACCCTAGGCATCAAACAAATAAAGAAACTATTACTCGAAGGGGATTTAACAGTTAAATAGACCAACATCCGTCTAATCTCTCATTGAAAAGGAGTAACATCTTTAAGGTAAAGAAAAAAACTCACAAGGAGAATAGTAAAGAGAGAAATTTGTTCAGAAATCTTTATATTCACAAAACCCAAGCAAATAAATTTCGAAGCTCTCTATAAAAATGCAACAGCTGCAAATTTGTAACAATTGATCTCTGAACTTGGAGAAGCATCTAAAGTCATAGAAAACAGCTTGGAGAAGCATCTAAAAGTCATTAGAAAACTCACCCATCACAGAAAGAACTTAAAAGAAACAGAAAATTTGTTAAAAAATGAGTAAATTCACAAAACCCAAACAAAGAAATTTGGAAACTGCCTTTTAAAAAAAAGTAACAACTCCAAAATCATTGATCTCTGAGCTTGGATAAGCTTTATCTAGAGCAGTGTTTGGAGTCCTGTTAAACTAGAATTAAACTAGAATAGTCAAACAACACTGTAAAGCTACAAGTTTTATTAAATATAGTTTTTCAATCATCAAGCTCCATTAAAAGTCAAAATAACAGGTTAATTCATCAAAATTATAACACATTGAAAATCATAACACATTGGAGACATAAATTATTCTGGAAATTCAAATGGAAAACTAATACTCTGATAGTAACTCGGTCTTAATTCACAAATATCTGATTACAATAACTAAACTACATTATAATCATGACTCCGTCTTAATTCACAAATCTCTGAAATCTCTGATTACAATACAGCCAATCATTTTTATAAATCGTGGTGTGATTTCTCTATAAGTCATTTTCCTTGGAGCTACCATGCCCAAAACAAAAGGGAATAGGAAAGTCTACCTGCTTGGGAATAGCAAAGTCTCCTTGCTCGGGCATTTTAATAGAAAAATGTGAAAGGAAATATGATAAAAAAACACTATTTTAAGTAGCAGGAAAGAAAGCACTCTTTGAGAGCTTACGAAGGATAGCCTTTGTTACCTTCGGCTTCTGGAAGCCATAGACAGAGTCGCAAGACTTATTCAGATTGACAATGCAGATTGACAATGCGTTGATAATGACCCTCATTCTCAGGGTGGATCACCGCCATCTGTTTGTAAGCCTCCATGCTTGTGCAATCTAAAAGCAGACGTCGAATGTCACCAGGGCAAGTTGCAACCACTGCTTCTTTGACAATTGCGAGATTATTGAGATATTTTCTATCAGTGTTTTCTTCATATTTGTTGTGATTGCAATCATCTAAATTTAGCTGGAGCCGGGCAAGATATGGGAGAATAAGCGAAGATCGAATCCAGATAAAACACCGTTCTCCCAATCTCCGTGGCAGAGATTCCAACCAACCATCCACTTCGTAGGAAAGCTTGCCCATGGCTTCCACGGCTATGCTACTTTGGCCAGAATTCGGATTCTTCTTAGAGGGACCAGCTTTGAAATAGGCCGAAAGGATCTTTTCATAAATAGTACTTTTGGGATTTTCAAGGGCGATTATACTTACTTCTAACTGGCATCGTTCGCAGACACAGTCGAATCCCCACGTCCTGCAAGCAGCCTTGCGAAGATGGTACGGAATAAGAACGTTGAAATAGGGGATGGTGATCTCTTCGCCTTTATTGATGTCCTTGGTCGCATGAATACTCATCATATCGCCGGCGTTGATTCTGGAGGCGTTTGGCAGGCAGGAATGGTTGATGAGAGACGGAATCAGCCAAATGCCGTGGTAACACCTATTTTCAACAGGATTCATCCAATAATTTGTGTTTACTGGAGACATGTCATCAAACGCGACTGTCCTTAAGATACGGAGAATACCTTCAGTGCCGAGCTTCTCAACATATGCACGGATAATCTTCTTCAACGAAGTAGACGGATCTGGAGCATACTCCAAGGCGAAGTCCGGCAATATAGGAATGGATGTGCTGCCGCTGGAAGGGTCGAAGGAAAGGAATAACCGGACNATCTTCTCAACATATGCACGGATAATCGTCTTCACCGAAGTAGACGGATCTGGAGCATACTCCAAGGCGAAGTCCGGCAATATAGGAATGGATGTGCTGCCGCTGGAAGGGTCGAAGGAAAGGAATAACCGGACGTTATCGACAGATGCTTCCTGGTTGATCGCATCTTCTACATTCTGAACAAGACCGTTGGCCATGGGATCGTGGATGAATTGATCACTCTTATAATCATGGCACCTGGCCAAAGCCTTGCAAATAAGCATTACCGTGCCAGTTTTCAAAAACTTTGTTGCGAACAATCCTCTGCCCTGTCCTTTGCCTGACATTTTAATCACTACAGGTCCTATGAAATCTGCGTCTGGTTTGCAATCTTTTGGGCTTTTTGGAATACCCGCTATGGCTTCGCCAATGCGGTAATATTCGATACACTTTTGCCAATAGAAAGGAACGACAGATATAGCCGTTCCGGAACTGCAAGACCGTAAAAGGTCGTCCATGAACCAATAAGCATCCCTATAAAACCCTAAAGATATTAGCGATTCAATTCGCAGGCATAAAGCTTGCATAATCATT
This sequence comes from Pseudotsuga menziesii, assembly GCA_001517045.1. Classification (NCBI taxonomy): domain Eukaryota; kingdom Viridiplantae; phylum Streptophyta; class Pinopsida; order Pinales; family Pinaceae; genus Pseudotsuga; species Pseudotsuga menziesii. The sequence continues at coordinate 344,318 of LPNX010225498.1, forward strand.
TGGGAAGAATCATCCAATTGAGAAGAGATCACGCAGCAGGTCCCCGCGTCTTGGAGCCCCTCAGAATAGCGACCAAGTCCAATATACGCCCGCCATCTGTTGGAGTGCAATTGGAAACGAAGTAACATCCGATTTGTGTCAACCCATTTGGATTGGGTTTGCGAAAGGATTATTTCGCATTTAGTGTAATTCCGGACACATTCCTCCCACTCTTCGGCATCATGCGCGCGTCTTCCATTGTCAAACCAATCCTGGAATTTCGTTGGGCTGCTTTCAGGGAACCTCTCTAATCTCACAAATGACCTAGGATTGTCGACTTCAAGCCACTGAAAGCCGTCAGGAGCTTTAAGCAAGCGAGGCTGCTTTAGCGCAATTTTGGTGCCCTTTGGGTAAGCCCTTTTTGCATAGGATTGATCGGTGAACAGCAAGTCTGGAGCAACGATTGATAGAGCAATGCCAATCGCGGTGTCCGCCTCTTTCATGACGGTATAGATTCTCCCGAACCTGAAGGGATCAACGCAGAGCTCCCCATACAGGACTCTCAACTCATTCGACTCCCCAACGGCCAAGTCATTGAGATGAACAATAATGAGATCACCCGTCCGTCCTAAATGCTTATACCGGGTTTGAACAACACGCAGGAATTCATTTGACCGGTAGGATACGCGTAAATGTTCTGTAGAGTCCAATGAAGAGAATTTCTTGAAAGCCATATCGTGAATGGCCATGAATGTTTCTGTATTATTGTTGGAAATAGACTCCATATTTTTATCAGAAAGCGGACCAAGGCCAAAAATGTGAACAAGGCTTTGAAGAATCTGTGATGAATAAGGTATACCTGGTGTAAAAGTGGATGGCCGAATCAGCACGAGAGCTTTTTCTTCGGCAATCGCTGCTGCTGCTTTGTCCTGATCTGCCTTCATCTCGTCTTCTTGTGTTATTTCGGGATACTTCGTCATGAGTGGGAGTAAGCGATGGAAAAGATAGTTGCAGGCTTGCAGCTAGAGGAAGTAAACCTCACGGTTTCCCTCTTAGGGTATTGTTCTCTCTCTCGCCTGTCGAATGACGAGAGATCAAAAGTTCCGATTGATATAAGGAGCACGAGTCTATGATTGAAAGCCAAAGGCAATAAATGATCGCGGTACGAGTTCGATAAGGGTTTAAAGCCATCAATGAAGGGAGTGGCCAATAGTTCAATAGGGTTAGAGGACCATATTACTTGAACAATATGACTTAGACTTAGATTTAGACTTAGAGAGAGGTCCTGGCCTAACCGTTAAGAGGACTTGTTTCCTTCTAGGAGGTCACACATCCAGACCTAGAGGGGGTAGGGTATGTATACAGCTGTAACACTTACATCACTTCGAGTGAGAGGGGTCTCTTTTCCCACAAACAAGGGGGTCTCTTTTCCCACAAACAAGGGGGTCTCATACACCAAATTGGTGTTTAGCTTGACTTTGACCTTAAAAATATATTATTATTATATCTATTATTATTACTATAC
>LPNX010225524.1:0-19953 GCA_001517045.1 Pseudotsuga menziesii
TATGCGTTTTGAGGGCTTCTATTTAGCACATGAGTAAAAAATCAGGTTTTCATCACCAAATTTGGCCAAAAAGTGTTACCCATCTTCATGGAATCACCCTGCAATATGAGGCTATAACTATTCCATGTTAAAAATCCTGGACCGATATCCACATAATACAATTCTCGTCCATCTGTATAAGCTGTATCAACCCAAACGTGATTAAGCTATTGAAGCTGGTGCATGGCATTTTCTAAGCCTTTAAAGGCTTGTTTTTCCCATCTCTCCAATATTTGTATTTTCAGAGGAGAAGCATTTACTTGTTGGATCAAGGAGAGGGCAAGATACTTATCTGTTTCTTTTTTGCTGGCGCAATTCAAAAAATATTCTCTTTCTTCCTCTGACAAGGGATCATTGAAGATTCGAAGCTTAGATTTTTTGTTTGACGAGATGGATGCTCCATAGCCAAACATGTTGAGGCTGGGTTTCTCCTATAATTCTTCTCTAATTAGCATATTAGCAACACTATTCAAATATCCTGGTTTATATACAATTTCAAAATCAAAGTTTTGCAACCAAAGAAACCATTTTAGAATCCTAGAACTATTTTATGCCATAAGATTTTCATTCTTGAATATACCAGGCATTATTTCAGATCCGTTCTAATAATGAACTTGACAGGTTTTAGATAAAGCTTGAAATGGTTTACAATCTTTTTGACTGCGAGGATTTCCTTGTGACTTGATGGATAATTGATTTCTGCATTTTTGAATGCTCCTGAAGCATAGCCGCAGATTTCTTATTGATCACCATGTTTTTCTATGAGAATACTTCCCCAAGCTTCATTGGAGGCATCTGTTTCGATCACCATTTGACCCGAGCCTTGTGGTAGTGAGAGTGGAGGAAGTTGTTTTACTTTTTCTTTGATTTGATTTACTGCATCCGTCATATCTTTATTCCATCTTGGGGGATTTTTCTTCAGTCGTTGCTGCAGCAGATGAATGTCATATGTCTGTCCTTTGTAGAATGGCCTAATATAATTTGGGCTTCCCAAGAATCTCTACAATTGAACCTTTTCTAAGATCTGATAAGGAAAGTTAGCAAAAACCTTTAGGACATGTTCTTGAAGGATCACTTGTCCTTTACTTATTTTATATCCTAAAAATTCAATGTCCTTTTTGCCAATTTTCATTTTGGATTTTAACAAAACCAATCCATGTTTGAAAACCAAAGAATAAAATTCTTGAAGATGTTTCAAATGTTCCTGCAAATTGTTGGAACAAATAATAATATCATCTATGTACACTAATGCCCATTTCTTTTCTCTGAAGATATCTTCCATTCTTTTCTGGAATTCTAATGGTGCATTGTTAATGTCAAATGGAAGAACCTTCCACTGATACTGCCCATGAGGAACAACAAAGGAAGTTTTGTACCTGTCATTTGCTTCAATTCCAATTTGGTAAAAACCAAACTTTAGTTCAAACTTGCTAAAAATGGTGCATCTTGTTATTCTTTGCAACAAACTAGATTTATCAGGAAGAGGGTAATGGACTAGTTCAAGGATCTTGTTCAAGGGTTTAAAATTCACAGCCAGTTTGGGGTTTCCTCTTTTTATCTCAGAGTGTTTATTGACAACAAATGCTCGACATGCCCAAGGGCTCTTAGAAGGTTCTATAAGGCCTTTGTCCAAGAGTTCTTTGATTTCATTTGCACAGAATTCTCTTTTTGAGGGAGTCATAAGGGCAACAAAGGCTTTTTGAGTTTTTGGTTTTTCTAGGGGGTTAAAAGGTAAGGAAACAAAGTATTTTTCCCTGGTCCAAAATGCATTAGGTGACTCTGAGGTGAAATCCTTCTCTAGTTTAGAGGAAATTTCAGAGAGGACAGATTCTTTGTGCATTTTTGCATAGGCGATGCATCTTTCCATTTTGAACAGTTCTGCAAGACTGAGAGTGGGGTTGGATTGGGGAACAAGATTCTTACATTTGTAAGAAGCATAATGGTATAGAGGGGTGGAAACTATTTTGCCATTTATTGTACAAGAAAAATTCATATCGGGCTCATCAACTGTAATGGGGTTGACTTTATGCAAGAAGGGTGATCCTATGATGCAATCTTCTTTTAGGTCGTCTAGTCTATTAAGATGCAGAACTTCTTTTATTCCATTGATGCTTATTGGAAAATCTGGAACTTGTCCTTTGAGCTATACTGGAGTTCCTTCAATGGCTACACCATGTTCGTTTGTTTTTTCCCAGTAAAAAGATGGCATAGCATTTCCTTTTGCCAAATTCATTTGGAAACCTAAATCTATCAAACAATCAAGCTCATAATATTTGAATTCAGATGGACGAGACTTTATTTTAATGAAATATTTAGGACCAGTGAATAGTCCTAGAGATCCTAGTGATGGTTCATCATTATGACAGTCTTCTGTTCTTGAATCACTAGTGTCCTAAGAATGTTTTGGACTTTCAGCAGCTTTTGGTGACTGTAATGGTTTGGCATAGGCTCTGCATATTTCTTCATCAGAGGACTAGTCTCTTTCTCTTGTTGTTATTTCAAGCATTCTTTTCAATTCCTCTATTTCTTTTACCAACTTCTTTAGGGAATACTGCTTATCTTTGATATGTAGTCTTAGTAGATTTTCTTTATCTTTTTTCTGAACTTTTGTCTATCCTCATGATGATCAGGATAGCCTTTGTATAAATCAGCAGGCTGGTAGAATGCTAGGTTCTTCCTAATTTCTGGAGAGACAGATCTCTCTTTTTCTTCTGAAACTTTTTCTTTTGCTTTTCTTCTTGTTAAAAGCTTTATTATTTCATCTTTCAGATCTTTCCTTTTCATATATTGATAGACTGGGGTCTCAAACAATTCTTTGTCAATTTAAGCAATCCTAAATTCTGAGGAGACCTTAGGTGGGTTGAAAGAGAACATATAAAAACTGACATCAGGAGGACTAGAGCAACCTCCTAAATTTGCTTCTTCATCAAAATCAGAAGAAGAGGAGTCAGATGAGTTTGGAGCAAATTTATCTAAGGCAGGGTTGAAATAAGAGGAATCTCCTTCTTCTAGTAAGAAAATGATTTCACCTTCAGGGTAGTCTCCTACTGCACACCAAGCTAGATCCCACCAGGATGGATCCAGGTCTTCTGAAAACATAGTGGCAAGTCTAGGATTTTTATTTTTATTTGGGCATTTGTTAGCCTAGTGACCCTTTTTACCGCAGATGAAACATTTTTCTTTATCTACAGGTTGAGATCTTTTCTTAAAGTAGGCTTTCTTTTGAAATCTTTTTCCCTTTTTATGCTTATAGCCTTTGTATGGATGAAATCTAGGTGCACTATTATATTTGGGTTGTTGTTTCTTCTTACAACTACATGATTCACGCCCGAAGTGTCCTCGGTTGTGGGCGCCACACCCCCAATTTGGAATTTTTGCAACATCTTTACAAAAACCCAGGAAAAACATTGAAGAGTGTCGCTTGAAATCTTTAGCCACTCTTTTCTCCAGATAATGTTCTTGCCAAGTTTCCATGATGAATCCATGCAATTGGGAAAGGGAAAGACCTCACAGAGGGATGTTTTTATCTTTAAGGTGTTGATCAATAGCATCAAGAACATGGCCAGGAAATCTTCTCAAGTAATTTTTCAGATATGCGGGCTTATCGACATTCCAGAAGAAATCAATAATTACTAGCTCCACTTTGTAAAAAGTGCAGTCAAGTTGTCAATCCATGGATTCTTTCACATGGCTTGGGTGACTTACCCAACAAAAGGTGCAATTTGATCCACTGCCATGAGATCCGAATCAAGTCTTTTTACCGATAGGTGTAAGTTTTGGGTCATCGGTTTATCGGCTAAATATGTATAAATAAGGTGCTCCTCCCCTCATTTGAGGCACTGAGTGTTTTTGAGTCTAGTAAGCTTTCTACATTTTCTCTGTGTCGAGCACTGTGTATGATTTCCCTCTATGCTTCGAGCGATCAGTTGGGATCAAAAGCAGTGATCTCACTTGTAATGAGTCTGTAAAACCGGTAGTGTATGCTCTCCCTCTGCACTTAGTGTGATCAGCTGGGATCAGAAACTTTGGTTAGTGTAAATTTGTGCTTGTGATGATCTTCGCCCTCCAAAGACGAATAAGTTTTTGAGTATGTATTAAGAAGCTACATTTTCTGAAGTCTTTTTCACTCATCAATTGCGTTCGTGTTCGATCTTGGCATCATTTCGACAGTTTGCTCATGATGGTCTTTCTAAAAGAGAGTTCATTCCACATAGATCATCAAATCCACATGAAAGTGTCTCTGATGAAATAAAGTTGCTTAATTATAGCAACTATCAGCAACAAATGACTGGCCAAAACATCGATGACATAGCCTCTAATATTTTAATTCTTAGACAAAAAGCTCAGATAGAAAAAGAGCATATTTCCTTGCTCGAAACTAAAATTGATCACTTGCTTGCAGGAAAAGAAGAAGTAAAAGATGTTATTATCTTAGCAAGCGAAAAATTAGAAAAAAGGCTAGATGTCCTAGGAAAAATGATGGCCAGAACACAAAATGTAAATTGTAAAAAGAGCACTGTAAGCCAAACTGCATTAGAGCTTGCAACTAAAGGCCATAAAGTCAAACATGAAAGAAGATACTCTTTTGGAATGATGAGTATCCAAGGAGATGACCAAAGACCAGAATTCCTTTTTGGTCAAGAAATCGAAGAGCTTCATGAGTTAAGAAATATGGTCTCCCAGTTCAAACAAATGCCAAATGCCCTCCTAGATAAATATTTATCGACATTCAGAATCCTAAAAAGAGAAAATATTGGATCCTCAAATCCATATGACCAAAGTCATACTAATCCTCAGATAACAGGTCCTCCCCCTCCTTTTGATACTGAAATGTCAGATCTTCCTAACACTTCTCCTTCGTCAGTACCTCGTTCCCTTAGTTTCGGGATAAATGGGATGAATAATTTAATCTCCCAAATGCCTGATCAACCTGTGTTGAACATACAATGTCAATACTGCGCCCAAATTAGGTCTGCCATATAGCTTCTATCAAATTGGCTCTTATACAAAAGAACACAGGACAATACAATAACAGGCCAACAACTAGCACTCCAGCTGGTTTCCGTATTTTCAGGGCTAGCCTTAGAATGGTGGTGTTGGATTCCCCAAGAATCCAAAGAAGAAATGTTGAATGCAGAAGACACGGACAAACAAATTCTTACTACCCTTGGTAAAGAATTCTATGGTCCCGATGAAAATGAAGATTATGAACATCTTGCATCTTTATTTATGTCAGCCATAATCTGTGACCTAAATAAGAGTGAAGAATATTTTTGCTATACACAAAAATTGTTGATTTCTTCTAGCAATGCTGATAAGCCCCCATATTTGAAACATTACTTGAGAAGCTTTCCTGGCCATGTTCCTGATGCTGTTGAGCAACACCTTAAAGATAAAAAAATCCCTCTGTCAGGTCATTCCCTTGCCCAATTGCATGGATTCATCATGGAAACTTGGCAAGAACATTGTCTAGAGAAAAGAGTGGCTAAAGATTTCAATCGACACTCTTCAATGTTTTGCCTAGGTTTTTGTAAATATGTTGCAAAAATGCTAGATTGGGGGTGTGGCACCCACAACTGAGGACACTTCAGGAATGAATCATGTAGTTGTAAGAAGAAACAACATTCCAAATATACTAGTGCACCTAGATTTCATCCAGACAAAGGCTATAAGCATAAAAAGGGCAAAAGATTTCCAAAGAAAGCCTACTTTAAGAAAAGATCTCAACCTGCAGATAAAGAAAAATGTTTCATCTGCGGTAAAAAGGGTCACTGGGCTAACAAATTCCCAAATAAAAATAAAAATCCTAGACTTGCTGCCATGTTTTCTGAAGATCTGGATCTAGTCTGGTAAGATCTATCTTGGTGTGTAGCATGAGACTACCATGAAGGTGAAATCATCTTCTTACCAGAAGAAGGAAATTCCTCTGATTCCGACCCTACCTTAGATAAATTTGCTCCAAACTCATCTGACTCCTCTTCTTCCGATTCTAATGAACAAGCAAGTTTAGGAGATTGCTCTGGTCCTCCTGATTTCAGTTTTTATATGTTCTCTTTCAACCCGCCTAAGGTCTCCTCAGAATTTAGGATTGCTAAAATTGACAAAGAATTGTCTGAGACCCCAGTCTATCAATATATGAAAAGGAAAGATCTGACAGATGAAAGAATAAATCTTTTAATAAGAAGAAAAGCAAAAGAAAAAGTTTCAGAAGAAAAAGAGAGATTTGTCTCTCCGAAAATTAGCAAGAATCCAACATTCTACCAGCCTACTGATTTATACAAAGGCTATCCTAATCATCATGAGGATAGACAAAAGTTCAGAAAAGCTAAATAAAATCTACTAAGACTACAAATCAAAGATAAGTAGTATTCCCTAAAGAAGCCGGTAAAAGAAATAGAGGAATTGAAAAGAATGTTTGAAATAACAACAAGAGAAAGAGACCAGTCCTCTGATGAAGAAATGTGTAGAACCTATGCCGAAGCAATACAGTCACCAAAAGTTGCTAAAAGTCCAAAATATTCTTAGGACACTAGTGATTCAGGAACAAAAGACTGTCATAATGATGAACCATCACTAGGATCTCTAGGACTATTCACTAGTCCTAAATATTTCATTAAAATAAAGTTTTGTCCATCTAAATTCAAATCTTATGAGATTGATTGTTTGATAGATTTAGGTTGCCAAATGAATTTGGCAAAAGGAAATGCTATACCATCTTTTTATTGGGAAAAAACAAACGAACATGGTGTAGCCATTGAAGGAACTCTGGTACAGCTCAAAGGACAAGTTCCAGATTTTCCAATAAGCATCATGGAATAAAAGAAGTTATGCATCTTAATAGACTAGACGACCTAAAAGAAGATTGCATCATAGGATCACCCTTCTTGCATAAAGTCAGCCGCATTACAGTTGATGAGCCCAATATGAATTTTTCTTGTACAATAAATGGCAGAAGAGTTTCCACCCCTTTATACTATTCTGCTTCTTACAAATGTAAGAATCTTGGTCCCCAATCCAACCCCACTCTCAGTCTTGCAGAACTGTTCAAAATGGAAAGATGAATCACCTATGCAGAAATGCATAAAGAATCTATTCTCTCCGAAATTTACTCTAAACTAGAGAAGGATTGCACCTCAGAGTCACCTAATGCATTTTGGACCAGGGAAAAATACTTTGTTTCCTTACCTTTTAACCCCCTAGAAAAACCAAAAGCTAAAAAAGCCTCTGCTTCCCTTATGACTCCCTCAGAAAGAGAATTTTGTGCAAATGAAATCAAAGAAATCTTGGTCAAAGGCCTTATAGAACCTTCTAGGAGCCCTTGGTGTTATAGCGGATTTCACCACACTAGGTGAATCACACATTGTATGGCCTTCCCCTGTCCCGCTGCAGACTCATTAGCCCCTATGGACCACTTTTTGTCTTTTGATGTATCATTGACCATCCCTAAAAACATTAGAAAAATGATATACGCGGCATTTTCCCCGATAACCGCGTACATACGCAGATATTCCCTCTATAGTCGCGTACATCGGGATGTGTACATAATCCAAAATCCTTTGGAGCGTTCCTTGTCTTGGATCCAACTCATATGACTCCTGGCCTTCCATATGCCTTGAGATCGCACGGATTTGACCTTTCAGTATCACTTTGAAAAGCTATATAAGGAACCCTTGAGACATTGAAAGCATAAGAGAGAATTGAGAGTACCGAAACTATAGTCCATTGTTGCCAGAACTTATGCTTGAGTCTGCATCCCTTTGTCCCTTGGAGCATTGTTGTGTTCTTCCCAAGCTTTCCTTTTGCTAGTAAGCTTGCTATCAGAGTGATGGAGGATTGAGGTGGTGGAGGCCCAAGTGGGGGATTCGGTTTCTCTGGTTCACAGACGTCCTGTCAGAGGTTGTCACTTGTAATCTCTGATTCATATTAATAGAAATATCTTTTCCTGTCCAGTAATGTGTATTTGAATGAATATTGTTTCCATTGGAATATGTCAAATGCTTATACATTATTGATTTATATATGCTAGAATAGATCTAACACCATGAAATATAGTATGCTTGTATTGTTTACTTGTTGTTGAGGACATGCTATAACAATTCAAGTTGAAGATTGGAAAGCTCAACGAGGATCTACTTCAACCGTCCGGAATAAGGTGCGAGGTTCGATCCTTTAGTGTTAGATGTTTTTATTTCTATTGCATATTGGAAAAGATTGATTTCTGGAGTCTAGCTGTCTGTTGTGGTACCCCAAGCCATAGGAATTTCTCTCCGTAACAGAATTGGTGACTCCGCTGGGGAGTTCCTAGTAATTGTCCTTTGGGGGTTGATCTCTTGGCATTCAATGTATTTGAATTGCTCTCTCTCTCTTGTTTCTGTGTCAGGTATGGGGGCATGTATGCATGGTAGAGCCTGATTGGTGTGAATTTAGTCTCATCCTGTCTGTTTGCCTTGAATTTGTGCATCTTTTTCTTCTTGTACGCGGGTTTGTCACTTACAGTCGTGTATACTCGCGGTTTCCCCTGGGATTGTCGCGTATACATGCGGGTTCACTGCGCACAGTCGCATATACTCTGGTTTTTACCTTTTTGTGGAAGATAGTGGATTACTAGGTGAATTCTGTTAGTTGCTGAGTCTCCTTTGGCACTGCCTGAATCTGTTAATACCTCTGTTTCTAATCAGAAATGGTTTTTTAGCCTAAATTTTTTCTTTTAGGAAAGTTCTTGTCATGGCATCTTTGATTTTTTGTTTGAGATTAGTGCATTAGAGTCCTTTTGCCTTAGTGCTTTGCTGGAATGCTGTTTATGTGTGCTTGCAGAGTCTGGGGTGGTTAGAATCATTCTTTTGCTTTTTGTATCTCTTTATTTTCAAAAAATCCAAAATATTTGCTTATCATCATGCATTGCATTATGCATTTTGCATTGTACTTGCATTAGATCTAGATTTGCTTTGGAGTAATAGTTAGGAATTCATATAGGGAAATTTGCATTCAGCATTTGAAGAAGAAATTGTGCATTCACGTAGTATGCATACCCTGTTTTCATGGATACAATGCATTTGCATTGATTGTTAGGTGTGCATTTTACTTCTTGTTGCGTCATAACACCATTAGTTGCACGACCATATCCTATTTTTGAGTAATAAAGCCAAACTAAAATCAATGCTAATTAAAATGAATTACACTCTTTTCTTTTCTAGGGTGCACCAACAAGCTTAGGTTGTAGGATCTTGGAATAGTTCATTGAAAGTTAATTCTCCAAGATCACTAAACAACAACAACTAGGTGTTTGTCCGGGGAGTGTGTGAAATCCTTTATATAACCAGGGTTCTCAAGAAGCTCCTCTCAAAAGGGAGTCAAGCACTAGGCAGAGTGAGCGGTTGTTGATCGGGATAACCCCTGGTTGGTAACTGTGTAGCACCGGCGATATAGCCAGGATTGTATTCGTATCTGGGGGCTCTTTCGGGCGTTTCGGGCTTTGCTCCCCTGCCCATCCGGTCAATCCCGCCTACGACTGTCCACCTGAGCGTTGATTATATCAAGGTGACCTTAGTGACCTTACCTAGGATATCGAGGGGGTACGTGTAGAGGTTATTCTGCATGTGTCCCAGCCAGGTTGGGGTCGGACAGCACAGTTGCTTTACGCGTTGAAGCTGAGGGCCACAATAATTGGTTTCGAACCTCCGCTTGTGGTGACAAGGGCCTCTCAAGCCTCTCCTAGGCGAGACATACCGGCCACATTCGGGAGCTCAATTATCCAGCCCTTGTTTGCTTGCTTTTGGCTTTAGATTTTTTAGTGATTGCTCTGTGCATGCTAGTTGGCCTAGGGTTGACGTAAATAGAGAGTCTTTGCTTTTTTGTTGAGTCATTGTGGAGTCGGGTGCGGTTCCACGCCGTTCTCGTCGGTTAGTAGGACTTCCTCCTTCCACTTCTCCTCCTCCTTTGGGAGAGGGGCCTAGATTGTCCAGGCGGACTATGTCACACACTGATTCACACACCATGGAGGATCATTCAGAGACTATTCCTGAGCCACCTCCTCCTATTCGTATTGACGATGGGGAACTTACTCCTACATACAATCCCTCACCTGACCTAGCTGAGATCGGTCCTGTGATTTCCTAGATAGGATCTTTTCATGATAGACCTACTCATACTAGGGCAGATTCCCCATTGACCCGTTACCGGTATGGAATGCCGGATGATGCCGAGACTCACTTTGACCCTCCTAGCACTAGCTATGGTAGTTATGTTACGACTGGTTTTCCTATGCACGATTTGACATTTCATGTTGAATCCGACTATGAGCCTAGCACTATGCCTGGGGGCAATCCCATGCCTTACCTTGCGGAGAGGTTTGGGAGTACTAGTCACATTGCACCTTCCATCCCAGCAGTGGAAGCTCCATCTTATATACCTCCTAGGTCTAGATTTAATGATCCGATAGGGATACCAGGTTCCAGATGAGTGACGATAGGCACTAGTACATTTCTTCTTACAGAGATTCCTTCGTCCTCGCTTCCGAGTTCTTCAAATGTAAACCCTCCAACTTATTCACGTGGTCCTTCGAGTCGGCACGTAGCTATGAGTCAGATCCGTACTACGGTTACTAGACCAATTGTGTCTCAAGCCTACATACCACCCATGGTTTTGGGAGGTTATGTTCATGTTTCTAGAGGTCAGATTGCTACTTCCACGACATATATCCCTACTTCTGGTATGTATATTCCTACTTCCGGAACGTATATCCCTACGTATGGAGTATCTCATGGGGCATCGCAAGCGATGACCTATGGACCCTACTATGGGGCGCAGTATGGACAGGTCTCTCCACCTTATGGAGGCGGGTATTCACAACCTGCTTACTCTCCTAACTATGGCTTTGTAGCTCCTACTAGTCAAGGTCCACCTCATTATGCTACTTCCACGCCACCCTATATGGGTCATATAGGAGGAGGTCACTATGGCCAAGGTCATGGTGGTAATCAATCCTATATGAACTAGGGAGCGGTCCCTAGACCTCATCATCCTAGGCTCCCTTTCCTCGCGACACTCAATTTACCTGACTTATCGAGACTTACGAACGATCCAGTGGCTCATGACCCGACTTGGCCGGCTGTCCCTACCAAGCTTCCTTCGGACATCCCTAAGTTCAAAGGAAAACCAGGAGAGGATCTGAGTGAACATGTTACGACATTCCACCTATGGTGCTCTTCCAATTCATTGCATCAGGACTCAGTCCGTTTGAGACTATTTCAACGCACCCTTACAGGGCCTGCGGTGAAATGGTATATAGAGTTACCTAGGGGTGCCTTTACTTTGTTCGACGACCTTGCGATGACTTTCCTTAATCACTTCCATCTACCAGTGCGCTATGATGTTGGTACTGAACTCTTGTCGACATTTCGGCAAGATAAAGCCACCCATATTTCTGATCATATTCAGGAGTGGCGTAGACGGAAGAGATTAATCAAAGCCTTTATGCCACCGGAGTTCCTCCTTGAGTGGTTCCTCAAATCTTTATTGCCATATATCGCGAAGGATGTTTCCACATCCAGAGTGCAGAATGAGGAACAAGCAATCTTTAGGGTGCAGGAACTAGACTTGATCTATGCTCAGTATGGTTTGTTATATGAGATTATACCCAACGCTCCTCGTTCTAGTTACGATCCCAAGGTCAAACCTAGACCACATGCCGATGGCATTGTGGGTAGTGCAAGTAAGAAACCTACAAGTTTGGTTGTGAAACAAGTTTCTCAGTTGTCAATCAACCAATCTACCTCGGGACAAGCTACGGCTTCGTCTCAGCCTGCCCAAACGGCGAATGTACTTGCTGTGCAATCGTCCGACCAGAAGGGTAACCAGCAACCCGGATGGAATAGAAAAAAGGGTAAAAATAATAAAAAGGGTGGGAATAAGAATGAGAATGCCAACAATAATGACAAGAACAATAAAAATGCTGGGGGGGACAAGCAGAATAAACGTAAGGTTAAGTTTCCTTGCAAGCTATGTAAGGATGATCACCTCACTTACTTGTGCCCTAGGATGGATGAAGCTTCGAAGTTCATAGCACAGGGCCTAGCTGTGTTAACGAACCCTTTAGCGCATAAACAAAATATGAACTTGAAGTCCCATGATCAATATAGTGATGAAGATCCACCTGAAACTAGTGGTCGTGGGTGCATTAATATGGTTCGTGCCGCGAAAGTTGTGATGTGTGTGAAAGATTATACTTCATCACAACCCAACCCAGGCAAAGAACCTGATCCACCAGGAACTCCTTTGCGCATTGAGAAACCTACGGATAAACCTGAGGCTGCACCTCGCATTCCTAAGGGGGTACTTAAGCGTTCGGGGCATAATCCAAATGCCCGAGCCGCCCAGAATTATTCAGTTGTCGAGGACTTGGGTCATACTCCTTATGCGATGTCTGCATTGGAAGTGCTTCAGAGTTGTCCGTTGCAAAGGAAGGCTTTGCTTTCCACTCTTGGTGTGAATGGTGATGATTCTTCCTCAGTGATCAAATTTGAAACCGCAGGACATCAGCCTCGCTTGCCCTACTATGTGTCCCTTTTGGTGCATGTAGAATGTCTTAATATGATCGTCAAGCGCACAGTGATTGATGAGGGCGCTGCTGCTTCTATGATGTCTTTGTCTTGTTGGAAGGGTCTTGGTTCTCCTGAGTTGTCAAAATCTACGACCATGTTAACTGCTTTTGACGGGAGATCGTTTAGGCCACACGGTATTCTTCCTTCTCTTAAAGTCCGTTTGGGAGGGAAGACCGTTGCGATAGAGGTCGAGGTGGTTGATGCACCCCTTGACTACAATATCTTACTGGGAAGGAACTGGATGTATAGTATGCAAGCCGTTGCATCTTCCGTATTTCGCATTGTATGCTTTCCTCATAATGGGAATATTGTAACGATTGATCAAATGGAATTCAAGAATTCTCCTGTTAGTGCATCTTCGGAAGCTTCGGTTCCGAAAGTTGAACATTCCTAGCCGGCAACTGGGAGTGTGGGTGTAGGTATGTGTCCGTCCCTCATGGGAACCTTTAGTTGTCCTGCACCCATCCTCATGATAGGATCTAGTTTTGATGGTGCTTCCATGTCTACGAGATCGGTGCCTTTTCACACAAGTCATATGGGAGATCCTTGGATTCTTCCTTCGCCGAGTCCTTCGAGTGAGCCCATTGAGACGAGTGTGACGTTGCCTGCAGTCATGATTGCTTACCAAGCTAATCTCCCGTCTACTGCAGAGCCTTGTTCTTCCTCTTCACGAATAGAGGAGGAAGACCCCTATGTGCTACCGGCATGGGCAGTACAGTCTTCTCATGCCCACGATTTCCTTGATACGGTTTTCCATTCAGATGAAGCGATCATCGAGGATATGTCGGGAGTTGAGCCACCATGGGAGGAACTTCATCATAGGTCATATTTCCTTCCAGAGCTTGACCTTTTGGAGCATGAGGATTATAGGGAGATTATTAGATAGAAAGTTGGTAGACCCATGATTCCATTAAGCTCTCCTGGTCAGATGGCTGATGGAAACATGGAAAACATATCGTCAACTATGCCTATCAACATTTCTCGCAATACTGGTACAATTGAGAATGTCTACATTGGGGCGGATTATTCCCAAGATGAGATTCGCAAGTATACCGAGCTGTTCAAGGAATTCCGCGATATTTTTGCTTGGTCTTACGATGAGATGCTAGGAATTGACCCTCGGATTGTCGAACATGAGATTAAGACTTACCCCAACGCTAAGCCTGTTCGACAGTGTTTACACGCGGTAAATCCTAGGAAAGCACCCGCCATAAAGGCAGAGATAGAGAAGCTATTGAAAGCTGGTTTCATCTATCCTGTTCCCTTGACGGAGTGGGTTTCAAACCCCATTCCGGTGGATAAGAAGCAGGGAGCGATCCGTATATGCACTGATTTCCATGATTTAAATCATGCATGTCCTAAGGATAACTTCCCCACACCATTTATAGATCATATTTTGGATGAGTGTGCAGGTAGCGAGGTGTTCTCCTTTATGGACGGCTTTTCCGGGTATAATCAGATTCAAATTAAACCCGAGGACCAACATAAGACCGCATTTATTTGTCCTTGGGGAACATTTGCGTATCGGAAAATGCGTTTCGTCCTTAAAAACACTGGAGCTATGTTTCAGCGGGCAATGACCTTGATTTTCCACGATCTCAAGTCCATTATTGAAGTATTTTTGGATGACCTCGCTGCTCATTCTTGCATGAGGATGCGTCATTCTTATCACTTGAGATTGGTGTTCGAAAGATGCCGGCACTATGCTGTTAGATTAAATCCTCATAAGTGCATCTTTTTCATGAAATCAGGTCGTTTGTTAGGATTTATCGTTTCTAAAGAGGGTATAAGAGTCGACCCTTTGAAGGTGGAGGCAATACTTCAGTTGTCTCCCCCACGAAATATTCGTCATCTTCAGTGTTTGCAAGGCATGGCAAACTTCCTATGAAGATTTGTTGTCAATTTCACCAATTTGACTAGAGGTTTCATGCATCTCTTGAAGAAGGATACTCCCTTTGAATGGGATGAGCGAGCCCAGGAGTCCTTCGATGCACTTAAGCGAGCCCTAGCATTGGCCCCTGTGATTAGTCCGCCGGATTATAGCCGTGATTTCCTATTATATGTGGCCGCGTCTTTAGAGACGATTGGGATGGTTTTGGTTCAGGAGGATGAGGAGCTCCAGGAGCATGTCATATATTATCTGAGCCGAAACCTTATTGACGCAGAGATTCTGTATTCTCATGTCGAGAAGCTTGCCTTAGCTACCGTACATGCGGTGCAGCGTTTGAGACATTATGTTCTCCTTCGCCAAACCTTGGTCGTTGCCCATGTCAATCCATTTCGATTCGTCCTCACATGTAGGATGATTGGGGGAAGGTATAATAAATGGATTGTCATCCTGCAAGAGTTTGATCTCGAATTTGTTTCGGCAAAATCGAAGAAATCTTTAATCTTTGCAGAGCTCATATCGGATTTTCCGAGCGAGGCTGAGGAGTCGGTATGTGAAGATATGTTCGTCGATGAACACATTTTCTTAATCTCAATGGCTGACCCATGGTACGGTGATATCATAGTATATCTGAAAACACAGAAGACCCCTACTCACCTCTCGCGAGATGAGCGATGTCGATTACGTCACGTTTCCAAGAACTACCTCATAGTGGGCAATAATTTGTACCGCCGTGGAGTAGATTCCCTTTTACGACGTTGTTTAACTCATGAGGAGGCTAAGGTAGTGCTTAATGATTGCCATGGAGGGGCGTGTGGTGGTCATTTATCTGGGCTTTCTACAGCTCAAAAGATTTTGAGAGCAGGATATTTCTGGCCGTCGATCTTCAAGGATTGTATGGAAGCGATCAAGAGGCGCCACCCTTGCCAAGTGTTCACATGTAATATGCGCTCGAAGCCTACCCCGTTACACCCTATTATCACCGCCGGTCCGTTCACCATGTGGGGGCTCGATTTTATGGATTGCAACCCAGCTTCAGCTGGGGGGCACCATCATATTATAGTGGCTGTTGATTACTTCACGAAATGGGCTGAGGCAATTCCTACAATAAAATCTGATGGTGAGACAGCCGCTCACTTTGTATTCAACCAAATCATCTCTAGGTTCGGGATTTCGAGAGAGCTTGTCACTGACCATGGCTCGCACTTTAAGAACCGTATGATGGAAGAGTTGGCATCCAAGTTAGGGTATAAGCAAGACCACTCCTCTTCTTACTATCCTCAAGCGAATGGACAGGTTGAAGCAGTGAATAAATCACTTAATTCCATTTTCCAATGAACCATCGCACAAAGC
This sequence comes from Pseudotsuga menziesii, assembly GCA_001517045.1. Classification (NCBI taxonomy): domain Eukaryota; kingdom Viridiplantae; phylum Streptophyta; class Pinopsida; order Pinales; family Pinaceae; genus Pseudotsuga; species Pseudotsuga menziesii. The sequence goes on from LPNX010225524.1 coordinate 15,880, forward strand.
AAGACGAATTGGCATATTATGTTATATCCTGCTTTGTGGGAATATCGAACCGCGGTAAAGACTGCCACTGGTTTTTCTCCATATCAGCTTGTTCATGGAGTGGAGTCGATATTGCCGATTGAATGCGATATTCCCTCGTTGAAGTTAGCCGTGGAACTCTTACCAGACACTTCACCTTTGGAGGAGCGTTTGGTTCACCTTGAGCAACTCGATGAGCAGCGTAGAGATGCCTTGGTGACTCTAGAGGTTAATAAGCGTCGCGTGAAGGCCCAATATGATAAGTCTGTCCGTCCAAGAGTGTTTAGTGAGGGAGACTTGATCCTTTTGTGGGATCAATCGAAAGAACCCTTGGGGGCAGGGAAGTTCAATCCTATGTGGCGTGGTCCTTACGTGGTCAAGCGTGTGTTAGAGAAGGGTGCCTACGAGTTAGTGGATTACGAAGGGACAGTCTTGGCGGAGCCTAGAAATGGGCTCTATCTCAAAAAATACTATGCATGATCTTTAGCCAAGGTTTTTTGTTGTATATTATTGTACAGCTTTTTTGCATAGTTAGGTCTTGTTTATCATGATTGGTTTTGTGATTAGTTTCCATTTCTTGTGACAGATGTCAATGGAATCTTCCACCTACATAGGATTCACGGATGGTGCAAGCCGTCACACTCAACACTCAGCCTCAGCTGCTTGGGTGATTTTTACTCCTATGGGTCATGTACTGTCTTCAGGAGGTGTATGTCTATGGCCATCTTCCAACAATGTTGCTAAATATACTGCCGTTATCGAGCTTCTACGGGATGCCATTTCGCATGGTGTTCTCTCTCTTGAGGTACGTCTTGATTCAGAGTTAGTAGTGTCACAGCTAAATGGTTTGTACCATGTTAGAGATCAGACGTTATTGAGAAGGTTCTTACGTGTAAGATTGTTAGAATGGAAGTTTGAGAACATAACATATATACACATTCCAAGAAATTTTAATCAAATTGCTGACTCATATGCTAACTATGTGTTAGATTGGCATTTGTTTCATTCATTATAAATTAATCGTAAACACAATTTTTACACATGTAAATAAATAAACCGATCACCATAAAACTTTTTTATATACATCAAAAATGTGGTAATACATAGTGTCATAATACAAAATTGGGGCTTTGAAAGCCACCATCATATACACGGTAGTACAAAATAGATACACTCCCAGGTGTCTAGTCCTGTGGAGATGGATGAGGGTTGTGATCATGATATGTCACCACGGCTCTAGCTAGTCACCGGAATAAATGCACCCATGCGCGTGGTACGCCCACCACCTGTCTCTGCATAGCCTCAGGCAAGTCCTTGACTTGCGCCATGGGAATCCTGTGAGTCAGTCGCACGAAGTTGGTATGGATGCTTTGGAGCGTTCGCTCCGCATCCACACCGGTGATATCGTCTCCTCTTCCCCTTCGTCTATGACGTGGGAAGCCCTCTGGTCGCCGTGGTCCCACATCTGCACATGAATGGTAGATGTCACTATGTATTGTCACCCAAAAACATGTCTTTTTGATTCCATATAATCAAGAAAACACAAAAAAATTAAATACTTCAAAATTTTTAAAAAGAGTAAGGGTTGAGATTCGTTACCTATGTCTCCATATGCTGATCCTGGTGGTAATGGCATGTCCGGGTCCCCCCGAAAATCTATCCCTGCATAAGGGTAGTCCTCTATGGCAACAATCTGTCGTTGCCACCATGGAAAAAAGTCTGTTGGATAAGGGTTGGCCACCCTACTGCCCCCCAGTCTGCACATCGCGTCTGCCCAACGTCATTGGGCCAGATCTCGAACCCCATGGAGAGGAACATCCACTCTAGGGCTCAATCCTGGAACACACTCGAAGAAAAACGTGCTCAAGATACTGCTGAACCCGAAGTTCCGTATCCTACCTGCCTTGCACTCGCTGAGCTGATGTTTCATGTTGCTCAGTAGGGAAGTGCTCCAGTCATAGATGGTCGGTGTCATGCACTCCACCGCATAGAACATCAATGGCTGAGAGGACTGATGGAGTGATGCTAAGCCTGCTATCCTGCCCAGCGTCAGTAGTATGGCCTTTAGGCCCAGCACCTGTATAGCGTTGGTGGGAACTTGGTTCCCCACCTTCTCCGTCTCTGGGTAGCAGTACACAGCTATGTACTCGTCGATAGTCAGCCCATGACCTGGCCCTCCTTGGGCACGAAGGTTCACCATCTCACCTCGCCGTGATAGACTTGTGATAAAGTAGATATCCTCCACCTCAATGGTGAGGGACATACCGTCTATTCGGAAGGACTCTGAGTCTGGATCCCAATAGTCTACAAGCATCTGTAGTAGTCTTGGTTTGGCCCTCAAGCCGCCTAGGCACCAAAACTTGTAGAGTCCGCATCTTCTTAGAGCTTCTTGAGCCATTCTGTCAGCCCTTACTGCTTCCTCTACATCACCGTGCTCGCGTTATCGCCACTCTAGCACCATCCTGCATGAGAATTTGACCAAAATGTCCATTAGATTCTTGTAAATCCTTATGCGCGGCGTCATATGCGGCTGTTTTGAAAATAGCCGCGTATGTACGCGGTTTCTGGTCCCTTTTCCACGTATAGCCAGCCCTATACGTAGAAAAAGCCTCGATACCCGCGTGGGCCGTAGCGCTCATGTAAGTTTGGCCTTTAAAAATTCATTTGACCATGAAAAATTATAAAAATTGTATTGAAATGCAAGCAGAGAACATGAGTAAATACCTGGAAGAATCGGTTGAGAATTCCGTCGGCTGGATCTCCTGGAATTTGCAGTTGAAAATCAGAGCTCCAATGGGTAAAAGTTTCAAATGATTTATATTTTTTACTATTTATAGAAAAAATTTCAAATATTTGAAAATTTTTACCCCCTTTCCTATAGTTTTGACCGTTTTTAACCATTTTGGACCGTTTCTGACCTAATTTGTGATGTAGAAGACCATTTTCAGCACCATTTCAGCCTTTGGATTGACCCGTTCGTACTGATCTTAGGTATATCATCTACACTGGCATATAGGTTAGGTTCACCATCGTTTGCATTTTGCATGAACTTATGACCATGTCACTATATCGTTAGGTACGAACCCACTCTATTATGTCATGGAACCTTCTTGCTGCTATAGAAGTGGCATGATATGAGTGGTAGAGCCTCACCTTACATGGGTACCCTAGTTAGCGCCTTATTTGCATGTGGTGCCCATGCTGATGTTTCCCCCTTTTAGGGTGTGGGAGTCCATTGTATAGTATTTCCATGACATTTAGCAAGAGCCTCATACTCCTCTGGATCTTGTGCTGGCCTTTTTCCCTCCGGACTCCCCTTGTATCAAGTTGTGGATGCATTATCATGAGCTTTTCCTGTCTTATTGAGCTTTATGCCGGCTCCCCTGACATTGCGTTTCAGCCATATAGCCCAAGCTTGTCTCATGTCTAGCCATGCAAAGCCTTTATTTATACCCTTCGCAGCTTGATTCCCTTTTTACCGGGAGGGGGTTTTCCCCCGAGTGTCGATATCCTACACATGTATCCTTGCATTGAGCATAGGTATGTTCCACTGCTTGGAACTAGTTTGTTTGCCCTAAATGACACTCGTCTCCTCCTAGTTTGTAACTATAAAGCTAGTTTATTCTTTTTTCAAGCTTTTCAAATAACTAAAAAAGACCAAAAAAATAAAAAAACCAAAAAGCTGGACAAGAAAAGATATTATCTTTGGCAGCTGTCGAGTTGTGTCACCTTTGAACAAAGCACTGTATATCACATCCATTGGTTGGGTTATAGTTTGACTTAGGAGCTGTACTCGTTATCTGAGTTTTATCTCCACCGACTGGTTAAGCTTCTAGTCCCTATGGAGCCTCTATTGATGCCTCCTGCGTCATAGAGATGTCCCAGTTTGTATATCGAGTCTATGCTGCCTTCATTCAGTCACCATACGCCGTTATGCTCTTGTTCTAAGGAAGTTGAAACCTGATTCGGCCATTCCTCAGTTATCTTGACTTTGCATGTCGGCCATTCCCGGTACAGTTACTGGTTCGTGCACCTTATGATCGAGTCCTTCCACAT
>LPNX010225524.1:21014-91503 GCA_001517045.1 Pseudotsuga menziesii
CTTGGGCATGTCGAGCATTTGTTGTCAATAAACACTCTGAGATAAAAAGAGGAAAACCCAGACTGGTTGTGAATCTTAAACCCTTGAACCAAATCCTTGAACCAGTCTGTTACCCTCTACCTGATAAATCTAGTTTGTTACAAAGAATAGCAGGATGCACCATTTTTAGGAAGTTTGACCTAAAGTCTAGTTTTTACCAAATTAGAATTGAAGCAAAAGATAGGTACAAAAATGCCTTTGTTGTTCCTCATGGGTAGTATCAGTGGAAGGTTCTTCCATTTGGCATTAACAATGCACCATCAGAATTCCAGAAAAGAATGGAAGATATCTTCAGAGAAAAGAAATGGGCAATAGTGTACATAGATGATATTCTTATTTGTTCCAACAATTTGCAGGAACATTTGAAACATATTCAAGAATTTTATTCTTTGGTTTTCAAACATGGATTGGTTTTGTCAAAATCCAAAATGGAAATTGGCAAAAAGGACAAGTGATCCTTCAAGAACATGTTCTGAAGGTTTTTGCTAACTTTCCTGATCAGATCTTAGAGAAGGTTCAATTGCAGAGATTCTTGGGAAGCCTAAATTATATTAGGCCATTCTACAAAGGACAGGCATATGACATTCATCTGTTGTAGCAACGAATGAAGAAAAAACCCCCAAGATGGAATAAAGATATAATGGATTGTTGTAATCTCATAGATCACCTAAGGTTACCAATAATACATACCAAAACATACATACATAACAGAGACAAGAGATAAGAACAAGTAGAGGAAATAATAGATTATATTAACATGAGTGGGTCCATACAATACAGAGAAATGAACCGAGTTCTCATCTAGCTCAACAGCCTAATATATATGATTTACAAACAGTTACAAAATAACTACTTGTCGGTTTGGTGAATCGACACAACCTTAGGTGGCCCACCTAATCTCTAGTTTAGTCGACCGATCGACTTAGTCGGCTGATTGATTAAGTCAGCTATCATTCAAGTTGGCATACCGACTTTCTCCTCTAACATCTCCCCCACGAACAAAACATTTCTTCATCCCGAAGAAACAGGGAGGTACCAAAAAAAATGCCTGTCTAAGTAGTTGTTTGTTTCGTGCTTGTCCTTCAAGGTCTGTGACATCTGATTGTTGGTCTTTTTTTCACGCAGACTTCGACAATTGCTGGGGCCGTCATGGCTAAGTGATGTTGGAAATCTATCCAACTTTGCAGTATTTTCTAAATGTTGAGTCATCAGAAAGTCCCTTTTTCAACAGCACTTTTTCGTCTGCAAGTTACTTCAATGTTCCTTTCTGGGAGAAGGATTTGAATCTCCACATGTGAAATTTTGTCGGTTCTTGAAAACTTTTGTGTCCTTCAGGGAAAATAGAATACATGTCTATCCATAAGATAAGGGATGGGAACCTGATGATTCCTCCCGTCTCTTGGCATATTTCACAGATGGTTTTGACCATTTCAGAAACATACTCAGCCCATATGTAGATCTTTTCATTAGTCGTAATGGTGTCGACTGCTTCTAGCATATCTAACTTGAGGTCACTTCCTCAACCTGTCAGGGTGAGTGTGATGTCTATTATTTTGGCCACGATCTATGGCGTATGGGCTGTGATTTGGCTGATCATCAACCCTTTTCAGTTTTTTCCCGATGGTGACTTGGTTAATTCTTCGACCAGTCCCTCTTTAATACCGACTGGTACTGGGTCTCCTTTGTTTGAGAGACCTGTCAGCTTGGAGATGACTTCTCCAGAGACGTCGACCGATTGGTCAAAGTAAAACTGGCCATTGTGGTACTGGCTTATGATAAACTTGACGGCTATTTATTTTGTGCCACCAAAGCTGGCCATAAGCGGTGCATTGACATAGTTGAAGATGGTACTATATTGTATTTTCTAGGAAGCTTGAGTCGACTTCTTGTCGACGTAAGCCCACTCTTTTACCTCGGTCCACAGTTTTTGCCATGAACCCTCATGTACCTTAGCATTCTAAATGTTCTTTAGCCTCCTAACTAAAGGTGTTTCTGCAATTTGTAATTCCTTGGCTTTGGCTAAGGCTTTAGTCTGTTTGAGTGCCATTTTGTCGGTTTGGTAGTCGATTTCACTAAGGTGCTTTTTCCTTTCAGTCATCTAGTTTCTCTAATGCTCTCTCTATTTGATTTGCAGTGAATGAACCTTCGGTGGTCCATTATTTATAGGGAGTGCGTTGGATGTTCTTGTCGATGTATGTATTAATGGCGGACGTGATGTTCCAGCTGGAACACTTGAGTGTGCATTAATGGTGAATTGGTTTCAGCGCTTGAGGTCATGAATGTGCGATGAGACTATCGAGGTCGTTGGTCGATGTCGGTTGTGAAAATGGTTGATGGTGTTATGTTGATGGGCATGATGTCGGTTGTCGAAGTGGTGATTTCCTGTCATATTTTTCTTCGTATAACAATATTATTTTGGTTTTAGGGTTTTGTATATTTTTATAATTTTTGTCTAACGGTTATAGTCGTTATATGTATTATATATATATATATTCAATATGTTTATTTTTAGTTTCTGTAGCGTTTTAGTCGGGCTCCATTAACGAGTTTCTGAAATACTATGCCTTGTAACGTCCTTAGTCGGACTGATCCGTTGGTATGTATCTCTTCGACAACATAGGGTCCCATCCATTCTGTATGTAACTTTTTAGGTTTTCCTTTTACTTGACTATTGTATAGTAAATCAAGGTCTCCTACCGACAAGTTTTTGTTCTTGATGTTTCTGTCATGCCATGCTTTTTGTTGTTGTTTCTGGATTTATTGATGTTGCATCGTGAGTAGTCGGTGTTCTTCTGGTTTACTTAGTTGCAATAGTCGATCCTTTCTTCTTTGTTCGACATTGACATGTAAGATTTCTGCAATAATAGGTGTCTGTTGTCGGAAGTGTAGTGAAACTACTACTTCCTTTCCATAAACTAGACAAAAGGGGGTTTGGTTGGTTGAGCGTTTATATGTTATTCTGTATGCCCATAGTACTGCAGGTATCTTCTTGTCCTAGTCAACCTTATCAGCATTACATATTTTTGTTAAAAATTTTGTTAATGTTTTGTTAAATGCTTCAATTGCTCCATTTGACTAAGGATGGTATGTTGTACTTTGACGATGGTCGATTTGGAACTGGTCGGTTAGGGCTTTGATAGTTTTATTGATAAAGTGTGTTCCCTAATCATTGATTAAGGTTAATGGACATCCAAATATGGTAATTATATTTTCATAGATGAACTTAGCAGCTATCTCACTGGAACATGTGTTGACAGGTTCTGCCTTTGCCCAGTTGGTCACATATTCGACTGTAGTTATGATATAATTTGCACCTGTCCTTTTTGCTAGTATAGGAAATGGTCCTATGAAATCTATGGCCCAAATTTCAAATGTCAAACTTGGGTTTACTGATATCAAAGGAATTTCTATGCTAGGCAGGGGTCGACCTAGTCGTTGACATCTGTCACATTAACTTACAAAATTTTTGCAATCTTTGTAAAGTGTCGACCACCATAACCCTGATTGTTGGATTTTATTTGCAATTATTTCTACTTGGAAATGTCCTCCTGCAGGTCCATAATGTGCTTCATGCATAATGTTGCCTCTTTCATGTTCCAGTACACACCTTCTAAGGATGTCATCTAATCCCATTTTGTAAAGAAATCCATTTATAAGACTGTATGGTGCAACCTTCATAGCTAGGATTTGTTTCTTCTTTGTACTCATTCCTTCTGGTGCTTGTCCATCTTCTAAGAATTGAGCTATTTCCTCTAACTCTGATGGGACTGCTTCTATCCAAAATAGATGTGCATCTGGTAAGTCATCTTCGACTCCTATAGGTTCCTCTCCTATGTCGATTCAGGATAAATGGTCGGGACCGACATTTAACTTACCTGGTCTGACAACAACTTCGAATTCAAATTCTTGAAATAGAAGTAGCCATCGACAAATCCTTTCGTGGTGTAGAGTTTTATTGACAAGGTACTTAAGTACCTGATGGTCAGTATAGAATATAAATGGGTTAGCTAGAAGATAATGTCGATATTTTTGTAGTGCAAAGACTATTCCTAATGCTTCTCTTTCTGTTGTCAAATAATTTCTTTAAGGCTTGTTTAATTTTGGGCTACTGTAAACTATAGGATAATCCATTCCATCATCTTCTGGTTGAGTTAGGATTGCTCCTATTGCTAGACCGGATGCATCAATATGAACATGGAATTTGATCGACCAGTTCGGAAACCTTAGGATTGGTGCTTCGACTAATTTTTTTTTTTAGTTTTTAAAATGATATATGGCACTCTTTTGTCTAGTCGAACTCTTTATCTTCCCTTAATAGTTCTTCTAGTGCATAGGTCATATCTAAATAAGATCTTATGAATTTTCTATAATAGCCTGTATGACCTAGTAGCACTCTAACTTGTTTTGAGTTCACTGGTGGTTTTAAGTCGAGGATCATTTTGATTTTACAAAGCCAACCTTAATACCTTCCTTACAGACAATGTGTCCTAGCAATATCCCTATGGGGGTGACAAATATACACTTCTTGATATTTAGGGTTAACTGGATTTGTCTACATCTTTCCAACATAAGTCTTAGCCACTTGCAATGATATTTTAGCATGGAGTATATTGTCCAATCATCAAAGTATATTGCCATTGTTTTGTAAATATACTCTTGGAATGTCTTGACCATGATTCTAGAGAATACTGCAGGTGCATTCTTTAATCCAAAAGGCATAACCTTGTAAGAAAATGAACCGAATTCACATACAAATGTTGTATTTTTCTAATCTTCTTTAGCTATTTGCACTTGGTTATAACCTGAGAATCCATCTGTAAATGAGTAGCATTCATGTCCCACCACCTCATTTAAGATTTCATCTGCATGAGGAGTTGGAAATGGGTCTGTCAGTGTCACTTTATTTTTCTCTTTGAAGTCGACACAAATTCTTAGTTTGGTCAGATCGTGTTTCTTAGGTTGGACTACCATTGGACTTGCCCATATTAATTCTTGCACATGATCTTGGAACTAAGAAGCAATCTCATGAAAGAATAATCAACAAATACTCATGAAATGGTGTTAATCGGGACCGGAATTGGTTTCCATTCTGTATATTTAATAAACAATGAATGGTTACAATACCAATGTTGAGCAATGGCTTAACTCCATGAAGAATTCGAATACCTAAGGAGACAATTCGAATTCAGTGAGTGAGTCTGGCTTAACTAACTCTTAGCCATTCAATCACACTCAGTTAACCACTTGACCAAAACCCTAATTGACTCACCAAACCCTAACTAAAGTTGGAGTGCAATAAATGACTGAATCTCAACTGAAGGAGATCAAACACATGTCATAGCAAGCCAACCATCAAGTGCTAGTGCTCCATGACTTCAATGAACACCGATGAGGTTAACTCAAGTTGAATTGATCATCAGAAGTTGGTGGAGGTGCCCTGTTGACTCCAGATCATTAAATAATAATGAATCATCATTAAATAATATATTTAATGAGAGGAGGCGCCTTAACTGACTGGTTGAACTGATTGTAACCACCAGTTAGCAATTAGGTGCATTAATATCACTCAGATCACACCCATAGTTCTCCAGTTAGCCTCCTTGACTATAGGTATGCGTGGGTGTGACTGGATGATGGCAATTAATGCTCCACTAATGTCAATTATACTTAGGATAGTGGTTTAACTAGGCCAATTTGACCAAAAAGAGTGTGTATGATGGTAAATGTCTCCAACACCCCCCCTTAAGCTATACTCAGGAAGAGTTAGAAAACATAGATGCATAGAAATGCTAGGGCCCCAGAAACAAAGGCCATAGGTCACCCTGTACAATAAAGTAACTGCTTAATATAACCAAGGAAACGGGGAAAACCTGATGGGAAAAATACCCCCCCTCAAACTAAGCAGTAAATCAAGAATTGGTTCTTCTATGCAGTAGCATCCTGAGACTGTGCATGTGAACCTCTGAATCCAAACTAAATGAATATGTCTAGAGGAATATTCCACTTCGAAAGAATAACAATGCACTCAACTGAATCGGAAATATAAACAGCTGCACGGTGAAAACTAGACCCATGTAGAGCAACCGAAATCATCTGAAGAAAGAGCAAAGGTTCTTGAGGATTCAAACCATGTGTGGAACACTCAATAAAATGATATGTTTCATATTTGAACAGCAAACCATGAGTGGTAAAATCATCCCCAAATTTTAGGAGCAAGTGTCCAAGCAGATGCAGAATGTCTTCCGCTTTACTTGTTCTGTGAGGAGATGAGCATGTGACCAAAGGTAGAGAATCCCTGGGACTATGGAGAGTGAATTATTGAGCTCCATAATATGATATAGCTTCAGAAATATCTAATGATTCACAAAATAAAATATCAGCAACCTCATAAGAGGAAACTAACACCAAATCCCCAGCAGCAAAATTGAAGAAGAACTGGGGTACTTGATTTTTCACACCGGAATCTGTAAGAGCAGCTACAAGCATGGCTAAAAGCTCTTGGATTTTAAAATATGAACCAAATAATATTATATCAGAATGTAAATCAGATATAAATAATTTCACAACAGATCCAAAACTATGAAATGAAATCAAATCCTCGGCAGCAGTTTTGTAGGAAACTTGCGGTACTTGTTTCTTCACACCGTTGATGAGAACAACTACAAGCAGTACTGAAGGTTTATGAACCTGAAATTTTGAACCAAGAAATATCAGATCAGATACAAATAATATAATATCATATCCAATAAGGTTCATATCAGATCCAAAATTATGGTCAACCGAGATGGTAGATGCACAGTTTTCTTCTTCTTCAAAATTCTGAATTTTGGTGCATGCAATCCTGCAGGAATTTGCTGGAAGATCTAGATCATGGGGAGCGAATGTGTCACTCTTATAATCTGATATTTCTTCCAAAATATCCAATTTTTGACATATTTTCACACCAGCAGCAACATTAGAGGGAGAAAAATCAAATTTCTCTTCACTTTTAGAAGCAATTACTGGTAAATTTTGCACAGAATTCAAACGAAAATCACTGGTGAATGTTTTCATGGAAGTGCAGCAGCATTTTTCTTCAATATTAGAGATTCGAATGTCTTCTTCTATTTTAGAAATATGAGAAGATTAGATATCAGAGATCTCATGAACTTCCGGAGCATCAGGAGAAGGAGTCACTTCATGGAGACTTTCTTCAATTCGAATTGAATGTGTAGAAGATTCTGCTTCATCTTCATCTTGAACAACTTCATCAGAGAGAGTAGAGGCCAAGAGTTTTGAGTAAAGAACTCTTGTGGTGCTGGTTGTGATCTCCAAAGTACTATTATGATCCTCATTGTGCTTGCCAAAGGTTTTGTCCAATATTGTCCAGACTTCCTTTGGGTATTCAGCAGAACCAAGAATAAGGGAGTACAAGCTAGGAGAAAGGGTCAGACATATTTCTCCAATAGCTCTATCACCGTCATTTAGCTAGTAATTCTCATTCTCATAAGACTCTTTTCCAAGTCCAATAGACACCTCATAGAGACCTCGTCTCTTCAGAGATGCAATCATCTTCAACCTCCATTCCGAATAGCTTGTGAATGGGGTGAGAAGAGGGATTGATGAGTCCATTTGAAGTTGTACCTGTTAAGACCTACAAATCAAAACAAAAAAGGGGCATCGTAAGGTCATACATCCTGCACATTTTAGGCTTTCATCACACCCAACATAGTCAATCAAGCAAGCTTGATCAACAAGTTCTTTACTTGGGATATTGAGTGGTAAGCCTTGGCTTCTGGTGCAGTGCTAGAATTTTGAGCTATTGCTCCCTTTTCATGGAGAAATCTGTCAAAAATATTGTTTTTGAGAGATAGATATTTTATCCCACCGTATGCTCTGATACCATATTAATTCTTGCACATGATCTAGGAACTAAGAAGCAATCTCATGAAAGAATAATCAACAAATACTCATGAAATGGTGTTAATCGGGACCGAAATTGGTTTCCTTTTCTGTATATTTAATAAACAATGAATGGTTACAATACCAATGTTGAGAAATGGCTTAACTCCATGAAGAATTCGAATACCTAAGGAGACAATTCGAATTCAGTGAGTGAGTCTGGCTTAATTGACTCTTAGCCATTCAATCACACTCAGTTAACCACTTGACCAAAACCCTAATTGACTCACCAAACCCTAACTGAAGTCAGAGTGCAATAAATGACTGAATCTCAACTGAAGGAGATCAAACACATGTCATAGCAAGCCAACCATCAACTGCTAGTGCTCCATGACTTCAATGAACACCGATGAGGTTAACTCAAGCTGAACTGATCATCAGAAGTTGGTGGAGGTGCCCTGTTGACTCCAGATCATTAAATAATAATAAATAATCATTAAATAATATATTTAATGAGATGAGGTTCCTTAACTGACTGGTTGAACTGATTGTAACCACCAGTTAGCAATTAGGTGCATTAATATCACTCAGATCACACCCGGAGTGCTCCAGTTAGCCTCCTTGACTGTAGGTAGGCGTGGGTGTGACTGGATGATGGAAATTAATGCTCCACTGATGTCAATTATACTTAGGATAGTGGTTTAACTAGGCCAATTTGACCAAAAAGAGTGTGTATGATGGTAAATGTCTCCAACATCCCATTCTGATTGGTCAATAGGGTAGATGATGATTTCTACAAGCATGTTATCAATTTCCTTTTTGACTATCTCTTTGTATTTGTGAGCTAGCTTATATGGCCTTTTCGTCACAAGTCGAACATCAGGTTTAGTGTCGACTTTCATTTCACCCATTTCATGGACTAAGCCTTTGAGCTATTTATAGTCTCTGGAAAATACATCCTAGAACTTCTTTTGTAAGTTCATTATCTCTGTTGTCTGCTCTTCACTCCAGTAGTCTCCAATCTTTGCCATTTTTGGTCAATCATCATTTGATATGTCGAATTCTTTAGTTTTGACTTTAGAATCTAGCCATTCTGGTGCTTTGGATTCATTGATTAGTTGACTTCCTTCTTTAAACTGGGAGAATGTGGCAGGGAAGTCGGCGGCAGTCATTCGGTCGGCTTCCTCCTTGTCGGTTGTTTCAACTTTAAACATTGTGCGAATAGGTTTGGTCATTTCGACATGGTTTGATTTCCATCTAAAGCTTTTTCCTTCTGTATTTTTGTTTTCTAACTGTAGTCTTGTCAAGTGTGGTATTGCCCCAGTTTGTATATTGTTACAAATCATTGTCTGTTGATTGTCTTTTAGAAGTTTATTTTCTGTTGGTTGTATAAATTCTTTAATTTGTTTTGTTGTTTCGACCAAATTTTCATTTTGTGGTATAAAGTTGAAATCTTTAATGAAATTTTCTCTGAGTTCATTCCATAGGAAGGTTTCACCCCTAGCTTCTTCCATTTTATACCATTTGTTTGGTAAGTCGAAGAGGGTTGATGGAAACAGGTGTGGCTATGTTTTTTCATCCTTGTACCCAAGTCTTCTCCATTCCTTTTCACATGTCTTGATATGATCTTCTGGATTCTATCCTTGGATGAATATAGGTATCTGAGCCTGTTTGTTTAACTTCTTTTCTCCAAAACTTTCTACAAATTAAGTTGAAGCTCTTGTCCAGAATCTGCAGTCTTGTCTGATGGGTATCCCACCATCTAGCAGCTTGTCCTGTAAAAGTTTCTACTAAACTTTGTAGTCGACCATGTTCACCAATATTTTTGGAAACTTGTTCTACATACATGAATGGTGATTCTCTTTCTTTGTATATTGGTATTTGTGTAGTGTTTACATTTGTAAGGTTTAAATTAGGGTATTCCCTGATTTTCTTCTCAAATATTTTTGGGACAATGGACACTATGAAGCACTGTTGGGTGGGATTTTTCTGTACTTTTTGGATAGTCCAACACCCTCTTGCTTATGTTTCATAGTTCTTGACTTCCCAATCATATAATTCTATGTCTGAATTATAACCAACTGAGTCTTGATTACCTAAGTAGAGTTCACCATATGTGTTAGGTTCTGTGTAATCTTCATTATTCTGTATCTGATAAAGTTGGTAGATATCAACTTCTTCGTTGATAAGTTCTACCCAAGGTTCTCCTTGGGATGGATGAATAGGTAAAATGACCTTTTGTCCATTTCCTTTTAATTTGATTCTCTCTTTGTCCAGGGATATCGATGCTTTTATATTTCTACCCCAAGGTCGACTGACTAATGCTAGGAAATAACTGGATCCTTCCTTAGGGTCAATGATTTCGAAGTCGACTTTGGTTGAGATTCATTTTATAGTTGTATCAACATTTTTCCAGACTCCAATAGGTTCAATTAGGCCATGGTCGGCTAGTTTTAGGTATATACCTGACTCATGTAGTCGAGGTCTGCCCAGTTGTTCCCAAGTGTCACGAGTCATTATGTTTACTTGTGATCCGAAGTCAAGTACAACTTGTCGGACATGGTATCCTTCAATTTCTAGGTCAACAAGTGGGTCGGCATCACTTTTATCTTTTTGATTTAAACTGCAGATATTCTTTGTTTGTTTTTCGATGTTGTTGTGTTTTATTTCATATAGAAAATTGATGAACTGAGATACTGAGTTATCTTTTTGTATGAGTTGTATTAATTCTTTTATTGTGTTATGTTGATTGCCATTAGCCTCTTCTTGCCATGTAATTTCTTTGAATACATTTGTTGCCTCTTTATATGTTTGTTTTTCTTTAAGTGGATCAGGGTAGACATTTTTCTCTTTTATTTTGCTGATTCTTGGGTTATCACTTCCTATTTGTGTCCCTTGTCGGGTTACAATATGCAAATTCTTTGTATTTAGTACATCATTTTTTTGCACACACGACAAGACATTAACATTTTTCTTTTTATTTATTTTATCCAACATGGTAGGGAAATCCTATAGTGAGTGATCCCCTACTCCACAATGAGTACAAAATTTGAGATCAGTTCTGTCTTTATATGGAAAATCTGCGTGTCGATGTTCTTCCTTATAACATGTAAAGCATTGGATGGGTCGACGTGGTCGGTTGTCTCGATTTCCAGAGAATCAACCTCGACCTCCGTAGCCTCCACATCGATTGTCATACTGGTTCTCATATCTTCTACCATTGTATCTTTGATTGTTCTAATCATTTGGTATGTTGTTTTGCTCGTTATTTTGTGCAATTCCAGTGGTCTAGTAGACTGCATGATAATTTTGTCAGTTCTTTAGGTTCAGATGGCAGTTGGCTGTATTATGATTCTTTGTTTCGCAGATTGCACACCAATATGCCTTGCCGTTCTTTATGTTGGATGGGCAATCTTTTGTCAAGTGGTCTCCATGCTCTGGGAAAATGTCGCAAAAACATTTTGTCTGTACGAATTGAACATCCTGTCGATTGGTTTCCTGCCAATAGTTGTATTTTGAGTGTCCGACCATTGAGCACTTCATGCACCAAATGTCCTGACCTTTGAGGTTTAATTATTTTAGAGACTTCTGCACAACCTCAAGTTGTTCTTCTAGTCTGTGATCGATGGAGTATGCTGGTATGTCCTCATCCATTTCCACTTGGAGAGCTTTTGTAAGAGCATCTTCATAAGACTTGAATGTCTACAGACTTATGTGTCGGTGGATTTTTTGAGATAACCCTGCAAGAAACCACTGGATTAATAATTGCTCATCAATAACATAGTCCAGTTGGCTAAGAAGGTATTTCCAACGTTTATCATATTCATGGACAGTCTCTCCTGGCTTCTGCGATGTTGTTTTTAGTTTCTTTGCAGCCGGATGTTTTGCATCTGGAGTTTTGAAAAATGATAGAAATTGCGCTTTAATCTCAACTTTGGTTGCTTAGGGTTGTCTTTCAGAAAAAGGTCATGTACCAAGTTAATGCCCTTTTCCTCAAGGCACCAGCGAACTGCGCCATCTGTCTGTCTTCATCCGTAACTTGGTTAGCCTCCCAAGTCGACTCACATATGAACCAATGTCGTCTGGGGTCCTCATCACCCTCATATAGAAGAATGTGTGTTGTCCCATGACCCATGTCAGAATCACTGTCACTGCTTTCAAGAGGTGGCGGTGGTGGTGGGGGTGGGGGTGGTGGGGTTATTTGTTTATTCCTCTCTGTGAAACTATTGTCAATAGAACCCTCGTTCCTGTCAGTTGTTTTTGTCATTTTGTCTCCGACCAGCAGTCGGTTGGTTTCGACCTCTTCTGTCAATTTCCAACTGCAATTATCTATCCACAGTCCTGAATGTTCTATGTCCTCCAAAGCTGTATTTGGAAGGGGGGGTACTCCTTCATGTGTCGGTAAACGTAAGTGGATACTTCGGTTAGAGGGTACCGCTTGAAAGGTAACCCAATTTCCTTCTTCTGGTCGACGAATAATAAGATGTCTACCAGTGTATGTCTCATCGTCTAGTCGACTCCATATACCAAAGTCACCAGCTCCTAGTTGGAGGTCCTCTTCGACAATGGCTTGTATCCGGGTACGCAGATTCAATGGAGACAGAGTTGTTCCTTCTTGGGGAGCTTCTAATTGGAGAGCTTCTTGCTACTTTATCCACAATTATTCTTCCATAGGGGACGCCTCTTTTTCCACGCCTTCTTCTTATCGGTTATGACCCGACTCTGGCGGATTTCTTTCCTAGTCGGTCACCCTAGTACTCATTCCTCTGTGTAGAGCTAAGGATCTTTCTCTTCTTTCTTCCCTTCTTTGTTGTCTCTCCTCCCTCTCTATTTTTTGGAGGTCCGACATATCTTTGTGTGACACTGTCTTCTTGATTTCCTTTTAGTTGAATTCTCCTTACTGGTGATTTGTATCTGCTTTTAGTCGACTAGAATAGACTCCACTTTATCCCGACATATGACCAGCTACCCCCCCATAGCCTAACCGACGCTTTAGAAAGCCCAAATAGTTAGGTCTACTTGCTTAGGAAGTATTCCCACTCCCTTTCTGCAATGAATTTTTCCCAACTCTTTTGTTTTTCTGCCCAGTTAGGGTTTAATGGCAGTCCGCGAAGTGATGGACGAGGTTAGACAATATGACCTACTCCCTTCTTGATTAGGAATTTAAACAGCAAGGTTAGTAAGGAACACAAGAATTGCTTGGTGAGGTCTGTGTAGAATTTATTCTTGATGGTTTCCATCGAAGTCCTTTCTTCTACTGCTTGTTCCTCGTAGAATTTGTCGGCAATTTTTTCGAACCACTCTGACAAGTTTGTTCTTCCCCCACGAGTCAGTTTTTCTAGCAACTGTTGATCTTTAGTCCCTTCCAGATTTTTCATCCATGATTTTCTTTAGAAGTTGGGGAACTGATTCTACAAACTTCTCATGTGTCTCTGTAAAGAATATTGCTTTTTCCTGTGTAGTCGTTAATCTGTTTCTTCATGCGTAATTCTGCAAATAATTTGCAACATTACGTTCCAACCAGTCCTTAATCTCCTATTCTAATATCATCTGTTTGCATACATTTCATACATGTACTACCGGAAACGGAACCAATGTTGTAATCTCATAGATCACCTAAGGTTGCCAATAATACATACTAAAACATACATACATAATAGAGACAAGAGATAAGAACAAGTAGAGGAAATAATAGATTATATTAACATGAGTGGGTCCATATAATACAAAGAACTAAAACGAGTTCTCATTTGGCTCAACAACCTAATATATATGATTTACAAATAGTTACAAAATAACTACCTGTCAGTTCGGTGAACCGACACGACCTTAGGTGGCCGACCTAATCTCTAGTTTAGTCGACCGACCAACTTAGTCAGCTGATCGACTAAGTCAGCTATCATTCAAGTCAGCATACCGAATTGCTCCTCTAACACAGATGCAGTAAAGAAAATCAAAGAAAAAGTAAAACAACTTCCTCCACTCTCACTACCACAAGGCTTGGGTCAAATGGTGATAGAAACAGACGCCTCCAATAAATCTTGGGGAGGTATTCTCATAGAAAAACATGGTGATTAAGAAGAAATATGTGGCTATGCTTCAGGGGAATTCAAAAATGTAGAAATTAATTATCGGTCAAGTCACAAGGAAATCCTCGCATTCAAAAACATTGTAAACCATTTCAAGCTTTATCTAAAACCTATCAAGTTCATTATTAGAACAGATATCAAAATAATGCATAGTATATTCAAGAATTAAAATCTTATGGCAGAAAATAGTTCTAGGATTCTAAAATGGTTTCTTTGGTTGCAAAAATTTGTTTTTGAAATTGTATATAAACCAGGATATTTGAATTGTGTTGCTGATATGCTAACCAGAGAAGAATTACAGGAGAAACCTAGCCTCAACATGTTTGGCTATGGAGCATCCAGCTCGTCAAACAAAAAATCTAAGCTTCAAATATTCAATGATCCATTGTCAGAGGAAGAAAGAGAATATTTTTTGAATTACACCAGCAAAAAGGAAGCAGATAAGTATCTTGCCCTCTCCTTGATCCAACAAGTAAATGCCTCTCCTCTGAAAATACAAATATTGAAGAGATGGGAAAAACAAGCCTTTAAAGGCTTAGAAAATGCCATGCACCAGCTTCAGTAGCTTAATCACATTTGGGTTGATACAGCTTATACATATGGATGAGAATTGTATTATGTGGATATCGATCCAGGATTTTTAACATTGAATAGTTATAACCTCATATTGTAGTTCTGCAGAGAACAGGGAGAAATAATAATTTGTGGAGATCCTTCTACACTGGTGCAACAACAATGGTACGGATGGACAGAAGTTTTCCTTGATAAATTCTGTCCAAGAAAAGATTGGGTTCAACGACGTGCAAATTTCATCCTACACCTTCAAGCAGACATGATCGTAGGACACCACAATCATATGTGGTTTAAATTGAAACTGTGACATCTTGGAGGATCTTACTCTCCTCTTAAACCCCCTATTTTCACTCAGCAGAAATTTAGAAGAATGGAAAAAAATGGCCGCCTCTTAGATCATAAAATTCATACAAGAAGAATTCCTTTAAAACTTAAAGCTGAATCCATTTTTCAAGGAGAATTCCGTTGTATTCCTAATGAATTCATGATCAAATCCGATGTGGAACAGTGTTTCTCAAATTGCTTATTTCTGGATACCAAATTTGGTTTAGATAATGACTCTGACTATGATAGATTTGTTGGTTGTACATGTGGGGAAATCCCATGTATTTGTAATCATGACAATGAATAATGGAAAGCATTGTGGGCTGCTAACAGTAGCTCCACATTGTAAAAAGTCCAGTCTAGTTGTCATTCTGTAGATTCTTTCACATGGCTTGGGTGACTTAACCAACAAAAGGTGCGATTTGATCCACTGCCATGAGATCTGAATCAAGTCTTTTTACCAATAGGTGTAATTTTTGGGTCACGGGTTACCAGATAAATATGTATAAATAAGGTGCTCCTCCCCTCATTTGAGGCACCGATTGTTTTTTAGTCTAGTAAGATTTCTGCATTTTCTCTATGTGTTGAGCACTATGTATGCTCTCCCTCTACGCCTCGAGTGATCAGATGGGATCAAAAGCAGTGATCTCACTTGTAATGAGTCTGTAAAACCAGTATTGTATTCTCTCCCTCTACACTTAGTGTGATCAGCCGGGATCAAAAACTCTGGTTAGTGTAATTTTGCACTTGTGATGATCTTCACTCTCTGAAGGAGAACAAGTTTTTGAGTCTGCATTAAGAAGCTGCATTTTCTGAAGTCTTTTTCTCTCATCAGTTGCATTCACGTTCAATCTTGGCATCCCTTTGGTATTAGAGCCAGCATGACATTTGTATCATCTACTTCTACTTGTAAGTTTCAGAAGCTCTTATAATCAAATTCCAGTATGATATTCGAGAAATCTTTTTGTGTTTAAAGCAATATGGGAACATAGTTCATTTATTTCTGTAAAAGTATCCATGTGGAATAGTTGTGATATCCGAGTCCATTTCATTTTTTTGTGGTTATAGTCTTAATTATAGATGCTGTAAATCCACTAGTGTTGTCTCTTGGGAGACCTGTAGTATATCCTTAAGCCCCAAGCTATTCCTTTACTGCCTGATTCAGGTAAGTGTTCCATGGATCCTTCAATGGACTCTGTAGGGCTTACATCCCTGGACTTCCAATCTACAGATAAAACTACTATTTCTTTGACTGAAAGAAAATATTCCTTTCAAAATTCTGAAGCTTCATCATCCATAATAACCATCGATGATACAATACCTTCCCCTGACTAGAAACTGCCTGAGATATTAGCTTCTGAGGTTTATAAAATGAAATGGTGGTAGTATAAATCCTACACACAAATTAAAATCAGTTCTTTGGACATCACCTTCACTGACTAGTAAGAGCCCATTCACATTAATTTAATTGACAAAGACCAGATTGACTGGGAAAAACAAAATGTTACAAATATGCGCATCTAGGCATTGTCAAATTAGGACTTGGTCTGTTAGTACGACCCTATATGAATGTCTCTTCCTTGTGTTGTGTTTTGGATACCCGCCACTTAGATTTTGCTGATGATTTAATTGGAGGTTTTGAAGGCCCCTTGCACAATGACCCATTTTTTGGTGCTATCTTTCCTAAGTATTCTGTCAGCCTTGATGACCCCTACATCTATGATTTACTCAAGGCCTATATTCGTCCCTTAGGATTTAAAATGGACACTGGCTCTAAAATGATCTAGCTTAAATCGTTGGTTGTAATCCTGTTTGAAAATGATTCCCTTCCACCTCTTACCCCTAAAGTCCATGAAAGATCATGCCTACTAAGTATGGTAGAAACTGATAAGTCAAAAAATTATACACCTATCACATTTGACTAGACTGGCATCAGTTACCCAAAGCAATGGGAGGTAAGATACCGAGAATTGAGAGGCTTTGAAAAAACTAAAAACCAACAACTCTCTATTCCTAAACCCCTTGTCCTTGACAGATTCTCAAACTCTTTTAAATTGCTTGAAGGGTTTCCTTCTTCCAAATTTGCTCCACCTCTTGTAAGATCTTCCTCTGTGAATAATACTTCTAAAAAATCAGCCTTGTTTGAACCCTGTTCTTCTTCCCACCTTTCTTTTTCAAGTGTTCATAACAATGAGCACAAAGGTCAGCATCCAAACTGCCCTGCTTGCAGAAAAGCACTTGAGAGACTAAAAATAAGAAACAAAGGAGTAAGCTTGTACATGATGTCTCTCTCTAGAAGTAGCCCTGGTTTTACCTCCACATACCCACAGGGTGAAACCTTGTTCCATCTAGGAAGAAATCTTCCTCATACTCCATTTCGACAGTTTTCTCATGCTGGTATTTCTAAAAGAGAGTTCATGCCACATAGATCATCAAATCCACATGAAAGTGTCTCTGATGAAATAAAGTTGTTTAATTACAGCAACTATCAGCAACAACTGATGGGCCAAAACATCGATGACATACCCTCTGATATTTTAATTCTCAGACATAAAATAGCATATTTCCTTGCTCGAAGCTAAAATTGATCACTTGCTTGCAGGACAAGAAGTAAAAGTTGCTATTATCTTAGCAACCAAAAAATTAGAAAAAAGGATAGATGTCCTAAGGAAAATGATGGCCAGAACACAAAATGTAAATAGTAAAAAGATCCCTGTAAGTCAAACTCCATTAGAGCTTGCAGCTAAAGGCCATAAAGTCAAACATGAAAGAAGATACTATTTTGGAATGATGAGTATCCAAGAATATGACCAAAGACTAGAATTCCTTTTTGGTTAAGAAATCGAAGAGCTTCATGAGTTAAGAAATATGGTCTCCCAGTTCAAAAAAATGCCAATTGCCCTCCCAGATAAATATTTATCAGCATTTAGAATCCCAAAAAGAGAAAATATTGCATCCTCAAATCCATATGACCAAAGTCATACTAATCCTCAGATAACAGGTCCTCCCCCTCCTTTTGATACTAAAATGTCAAATATTCCTGACACTTCTCCTTCGTCAGTACCTCGTTCCCTTAGTTTCGGGATAAATGGGATGAATAATTTAATCTCCCAAATGGTTGATCAACTTGTGTTGAACATACAATGTCAATCCCGTGCCCAAATTAGATCTGCCATCTAGCTTGTATCAAATTGGGTCTTGTGCAAAAGAACACAGGACAATACAATAACTGGCCAACAACTAGCACTCCAGTTGGTTGCCGGATTTTCAGGGCTAGCCTCAGAATGGTGGCATTGGATTCCCCAAGAATCTAGAGAAGAAATGTTGAATCCAAAAGACGCAGACCAACAAATTATTACTACCCTTGGTAAAGAATTCTATGGTTCTGATGAAAATGAATATTATGAACATCTTGCATCTTTATTTATGTCAGCCAGAATCTGTGACCTAAATAAGAGTGAAGAATATTTTTTCTATATGCAAAAATTGTTGATTTCTTCTGGCAATGCTGATAAGCCCGCATATCTGAAACATTACTTGAGAATCTTTCATGGCCATATTCCTGATGCTATTGAACAACAACTTAAAGATAAAAGCATCCCTTTGTCAAGTCTTTCCCTTGCCCAATTTCATGGATTCATCGTGGAAACTTGGCAAGAACATTGTCTGGAGAAAAGAGTGGCTAAATATTTCAAGCGACACTCTTCAATGTTTTCCCCGGGTTTTTGTAAAGACGTTGCAAAAATGCCAGATTGGGGGTGTGGTGCCCACAACCGAGGACACTTCGGGCATGAATCATGTAGTTGTAAGAAGAAACAACAACCCAAATATACTAGTGCACCTAGATTTCATCCAAACAGAGGCTATAAGCATAAAAAGGGCAAAATATTTCAAAAGAAATCCTACTTTAAGAAAATATCTGAACCTACAGATAAAGAAAAATGTTTCATCTGCGGTAAAAAGGGTCACTGGGCTAACAAATTCCCAAATAAAAATAAAAATCCTAGACTTGCTACCATGTTTTCAAAAGACCTGGATCCAGCCTGGTGAGATCTATCTTGGTGTGCAGCAGGAGACTACCCTGAAGGTGAAATCGTCTTCTTACCAGAAGAAGGAGATTCCTATGATTCCGACCCTTCCTTAGATAAATTTTCTCCAAACTCATCTGACTCCTCTTCTTCCGATTCTGATGAAGAAGCAAATTTAGGAGGTTGCTTTGGTCCTCTTTATTTCAGTTTTTATATGTTCTCTTTCAACCCGCCTAAGGTCCCCTCAGAATTTAGGATTGCTGAAATTGACAAAGAATTGTCTGAGACCCCAGTCTATAAATATATGAAAAGGCAAGATTTGAAAGATGAAAGAAGAAATATTTTAACAAGAAAAAAAGCAAAAGAAAAAGTTTCAGAAGAAAAATAGAGATCTGTCTCTCCAGAAATTAGCAAGAATCTAGCATTCTACTAGCCTACTGATTTATACAAAGGCTATCCTGATCATCATGACGATAGACAAAAGTTTAGAAAAGATAAAGAAAATCTGCTAAGACTACAGATCAAAGATAAGCAGTATTCCCTAAAGAAGCTAGTAAAAGAAATAGAGGAATTGAAAAGAATGCTTGAAATAACAACAAGAGAAAGAGACCAGTCCTCTGATGAAGAAATGTACAGAGCCTATGCCGAAGCATTACAGTCACCAAAATCTACTGAAAGTCCTAAACATTCTCAGGACACTAGTGATTCAGGAACAGAAGACTGTCATAATGATGAACCATCACTAGGGTCTCTAGGACTATTAACTGGTCCTAAATATTTCAGTAAAGTAAAGTTTTGTCCATCTGAATTCAAATCTTATGAGCTTGATTATTTGATATATTCAGGTTGCCAAATGAATTTGGAAAAAGGAAATGATATACCATCTTTTTACTAGGAAAAAACAAACGAACATCGTGTAGCCATTGAAGGAACTCCAATTTAGCTAAAAGGGTGAGTTCTAGATTTTCCAATAAGCATCAATGGAATAAAAGAAGTTCTGCATCTTAATAAACTAGACAACCTAAAAGAAGATTGCATAATAGGATCACTTTTCTTGCATAAAGTCAGCCCATTACAGTTGATGAGCCCAATATGAATTTTTAATATACAATAAATGGTAGAAGAGTTTCCACCCCTCTATACTATCCTGCATCTTACAAATGTAAGAATCTTATTCCCCAATCCAACCCCACTCTCAGTCTTGCAGAATTGTTCAAAATGGAAAGATGCATCACCTATGCGGAAATGCACAAAGAATCTGTCCTCTTTGAAATTTCCTTTAAACTAGAGAAGGATTGCACCTCAGAGTCACTTAATGCATTTTGGACCAAGGAAAAATATTTTGTTTCCTTACCTTTTAATGCCCTAGAAAAACCAAAAGCTCAAAAATCCTCTGCTACCCTTATGACTCCCTCAGAAAGAGAATTCTGTGCAAATGAAATCAGAGAACTCTTGGACAAATGCCTTATAGAACCTTCTAAGAGCCCTTGGGCATGTCAATCATTTGTTGTCAATAAAAACTCTAAGATAAAAAGAGTAAAACCCAGGCTGGTTGGGAATTTTAAACCCTTGAACAAGATCCTTGAACTAGTCCGTTACCCTCTGCCTGATAAATCTAGTTTGTTGCAAAGAATAGCAGGATGCACCATTTTTAGCAAGTTTGACATGAAGTCTGGTTTTTACCAAATTGGAATTGAAGCAAAAGATAGGTACAAAAATTCCTTTGTTGTTCCTCATGGGAAGTATCAGTGGAAGGTTCTTCCATTTGGCATTAACAATGCACCATCAGAATTCCAGAAAAGAATGGAAGATATCTTTAGAGAAAAGAAATGGGCATTAGTGTACATAGATGATATTCTTATTTGTTTTAACAATTTGTAGGAACATTTGAAACATCTTCAAGAATTTTATTCTTTGGTTTTCAAACATGGATTGGTTTTGTCAACATCCAAAATGGAAATTGGCAAAAAGGACATTGAATTTTTAGGATATAAAATAAGTAAAGGACAAGTGATCCTTCAAGAACATGTCCTGAAGGTTTTTGCTAACTTTCCTGATCAGATCTTAGAAAAGGTTCAATTGCAGAGATTCTTGGGAAGCCTAAATTATATTAGACCATTCTACAAAGGACAAGAAGATGACATTCATCTGCTGTAGCAATGACTGAAGAAAAACCCCCCAAGATGGAATAAAGATATGACGGATGCAGTAAATCAAATCAAATAAAAACTAAAACAGCTTCCTCCACTTTCACTGCCACAAGGCTCGAGTCAAATGGTGATCGAAATAGATGCCTCTAATAAATCTTGGGGAGGTATTCTCATAGAAAAACATGGTGATCAAGAAGAAAGTTGCGGCTATGCTTCAGTAGCATTCAAACATGCAGAAATTGATTATCCATCAAGTCACAAGGAAATCCTCGTAGTCAAAAAGACTGTAAACCATTTCAAGCTTTATCTAAAACCTATCAAGTTCATTATTTGAACAGATCTGAAAATAATGCCTGGTATATTCAAGAATGAAAATCTTATGGCAGAAAATAGTTCTAGGATTCTAAAATGGTTTCTTTGGTTTCAAAACTTTGATTTTGAAATTGTATATAAACTAGGATACTTGAATTGTGTTGCTGATATGCTAACCAGAGAAGAATTATAGGAGAAACCTAGCCTCAACATGTTTGGCTATGGAGCATCCAGCTCGTCAAACAAAAAATGTAAGCTTCAAATCTTCAATGATCCCTTGTCAGAGGAAGAAAGATAATATTTTTTGAATTGCACTAGCAAAAAGGAAGCAAATAAGTATCTTTCCCTCTCCTTGATCCAACAGGTAAATGCTCTCATATGAAAATACAAATATTGGAGAGATGGGAAAAACAAGCCTTTAAAGGCTTAGAAAATGCCATGCACCAGCTTCAGCAGCTTAATCACGTTTGGGTCGATACATCTTATACAGATGGATGAGAATTGTATTATGTGGATATCAGTCTAGGATTTTTAACAGGGAATAGTTATAACCTCATATTGTAGTTCTATAGAGAACAGGGAGAAATAGTAATTTGTGGAGATCCTTCTACACTGGTGCAACAACAATGGTCCGGATGGACAGAAGTTTTCCTTGATAAATTATGTCCAAGAAAAGATTGGGTTCAATGCCATGCAAATTTCATCCTACACCTTCAAGTAGACATGATCGTAGCACACCACAATCATATGTGGTTTAAATTTAAACTGTGACATCTTGGAGGACCTTACTCTCCTCTTGAACCCCCTATTTTCACTCAGCAGAAATTCAGAAGAATGGACAAAAATGGCCGCCTCTTAGATCATAAAATTCATACAAGAAGAATTCCTTTAAACCTTAAAGTTGAATCCATTTTTCAAGGAGAATTCTGTTGTATTCCTAATGAAGTCATGGTCGGATCCGATGTGGAACAGTGTTTCTCAAATTGCTTATTTTTGGATACCGAATTTGGTTTAGATATTGACTCTGACTCTGATAGATTCATTGGTTGTGCATGTGGGGAAAATCCATGTATTTGTAATCATGACAATGAATAATGGAAAGCGTCGTGGGCCACTAACAGTAGCTCCACTTTGTAAAAAGTCCAGTCTAGTTGTCAGTCCATAGATTCTATCACATGGCTTGGGTGACTTACCCAACAAAAGGTGCAATTTGATCCACTGCCATGAGATCCGAATCAAGTATTTTTACTGATAGGTGTAATTTTCAGGTCACCGGTTTACCAGATAAATATGTATAAATAAGGTGCTCCTCCCCTCATTTGAGGCATCGAGTGTTTTTTAGTCTAGTAAGCTTTCTGCATTTTCTCTATGTGTTGAGCACTGTGTATGCTCTCCCTCTGCACCTCGAGCGACCAGTTGGGATCAAAAGCAGTGATATCACTTGTAATGAGTCTGTAAAACTAGTAGCGTATGCTCTCCCTCTGCACTTAGTGTGATTAGCTAGGATCAGAAAATCTGGCTAGTGTAACTTTGGGCTTGTGATGATCTTCGCCCTCCGAAGATGAACAAGTTTTTGAGTCTATATTAAGAAGCTTCATTTTCTGAAGTATTTTTCTCTCATCAGTTGCATTCGCATTCGATCTTGGTGTCCATAGACCCTTTTCCATTAATCACATCTTTCGGGTAGATGATATTTCTTATGCCATAGGTCATTATAAACAATTGATGACAATGTTGATAATCATGACGATGATGATGGAAAGAATGATGATTATGATGATAATGAAAATGATGATGTTTATGATGATGATGATGTCTGATGATGATGATGGCAATGAGCTTGGTGAATCTTTCCAATTCATTAAATGACATCATTTTCATCATAATCATTATCTATGTCATCTCCATCTAGGTCATCATCGTCATTGTTATCATCTCTATTTAGGTCATTATTATCACCAATGACATGAACGATGACAACGATAATGATGACATTAATGATGAATGGTGATGATGTTTATTATGATGATGATGATGACGATACTAATTGCGATGATGATGACAATGATGATAATGATGTGATTATATGAAGATGATGATGCCAATGATCACTATATTGATCATGATGATGTGATGATGATGGTAATCATCATAACCATCATCGTGACCTTCATGATGTTGATCATAATCATCATTTTTATCATTGATGATTATGGAAATGACAATTGCATGGATAAGGATGATGATGAAATGATGACAATGCCGACGATGATGATTATGACAAAGTCTATGAGGATGATGATGATGTTATTAAGTGGATATGGTGATGATGAGGATGAGGATGATTATGAACATGAAAATGGTGATGACAATGACAATGATAATGGAAATGATGATGATGATGATGGCATAGATAGTGGTGACAACTATGAAAGTGAAGGCGATGACGATGTCAATAATGAGACATCAACGAAGACTAAGATAATAATGATGATGATGTGATTATATGGAAATGGTGATGACAACAATTATGATGATGATGATGATGATAGTGATGATGACAATGCCAATGATGATAATGATGTCAATGATGACATTGGTGGTGATGATGATGATGTTTATGAAATTAATTATGATGTGATTAATATTATAATGACAATGGTGATGATGATGATGATGGCGATGACAATGACAATGATGATGGTGATGACAGTAACAATGAGGGCATGATGTGGGGAAAAAATCCAATACATGTCTTAGGCCATGTTATCATTATGGGGCTTTTGGGACCAAATATACAAAACATGGCCTATGTAGAGAATATTTGGAATGCAAGGAAGATGCATTGCCCATTTAGATATTTTTCACACTAGGGTTGGTTCTCATGCCCCATTCCATTTTCTAAAGTAAAATCTAGATACTTACGTCATAATTTGTTTTGGGATCGCCAGGCATGCACATGGCCCCATGCTATCATACATGCCCCATATAGGGAAAATATTACCTATAGGTTGGATATGGTTACCATTTAAAGCATGTATAACTTATAACCGTGACTGAGGACATTTTAATATTAGAGGTTGTAGAGAAATTGGATTTTTTTAACTCTACCAATTACATTCTTGGAAATAAAATTAGATTTGATTGATAAGGATGGAAAGTTTGATCATATTGGATTAGGAAAAAAAGGGATAGGGGAATCATATTATTGACATGTAGAGATATATAATTGAATACAATAGATGTAATTATTATGGGTTGTAAAAGGCCATTGGCAGACTATAAAAGAATTGAACATGGAGATGATGATGATGACGATGAAGATGGACATGACAATGATGATAATGATTCTAGTAACAATGACAATGATGACAACATCGATGACTATAATAACATTGCTGATGATATGATTATATTATGATGACAACGACAATGATGGCTATAACAAAGATAATAAATATGATGACAATGATAATGACAAGGATGATGACAGTGATGGTGGTGATGGTGATGATGATAATGATGATGATATGATTATGTGATGATGATGTCAAAGAAGATTCAAATGATGATAGTGACAATCTTACTGCTAACAATGATGATTATGATGATGTGATTATGTGATGATATTATGGAATGTTCCCAACTAATGATATGGACTTAGTAAGGTCTTTGTCCTAAGTCACCTAGTCCTTTTCTCATGATAAATTATCTAATAGGTGGAAAAGGTTGATCATTTACCTAAGCATTTTTTGATATGGTTAAAATTGAAGATTAATGGGACAATGTAGGTCACATGGAAAGGTAAAATTCCCAATTCGAGTTGCTAATGGAAATCCTTAATATTTTTGGGAATATTTGGCCAACAATACATTACATAAGTTATTTTATTAATGTTAGTTTGAATTGGTGG
This sequence comes from Pseudotsuga menziesii, assembly GCA_001517045.1. NCBI lineage: Eukaryota > Viridiplantae > Streptophyta > Pinopsida > Pinales > Pinaceae > Pseudotsuga > Pseudotsuga menziesii. Next base: position 46,324 of record LPNX010225524.1, read on the forward strand.
AATGATTGGGTCAAAGAGGGCACCCAACAAGTTGGTTAGGTTCTTGAAGGAAATGTTTGTCCACATTTACCAAGTAAGGTTGGTCCAATGTGTTAAAATGATCATTACAGAGCCAAGGGGATCTTATTCATGAATTAAATGATCTAACTGAGTTGTTGGCATGAGGTTGGAGCACACAAAGTGTGGTACGCCACTAATAGGAAGGATGTCGATAAGGACAAAAGTCAACCATGAAAGATAAAGAAACCAAATAATAAGGATATTTGGGTTGAATTAGTTAGCGATTGTTCAAGTGGGCCATTTTGTAACAAGAAAGTGAGCATATAAGTAGTGTTAGAATTGTAAATATTAGATTATGGAAGTAATTGTATTTGGCGATTCATCTTGGGCACTGATTGTGTGAAGACTCTTCCTTATGAATTGAATTTGAGAGATCAAAATTTTGGATCTTCTGGGTTGTAATGTTTTGTTCCTTTGGATTATGTTGTATCTGAATATGTTTTCGGTATGAATTTTGTTTTTATAGACTCTTTTCTGCATTGTTGGGTTAAATCTATGTCAGTATGCAATGGATTAGATAAGTTGATGAATCATTATGCTACACCTAGGTTTTCCCCTTAATGTTGTGTGGATAATGTGAAGTATCACAATACTTGTTAGTTTAATGTATGTTGATATCTTTGTTGATCTAAATCTGGGTTAATGGGGATATGAATCATAATGTTGGTAGTATTTGTCGATCTAAATAGGGGTTAATATAATTGTGAATCGTAATGATAAGTAGATCCAATTAATAGTGTGGTTGCATTGTATCTTGTTGTGATCCTAGATTTCTGGGTGATGTTGCGATTGGGTAGAAGATAAGGGGAGTCCTCTTCATACTGTGAAAACTTGGTTATTGCATCCCTCCCTTAGATATCTCAGGTGAGATCGCGCCTTCTATGCAGGTGTTGTTGGAAAGGGTAAATCCTTTCCAAGCCAATGTTTAGGGAGTATGTGTCAATGGTTGTTGACAACAGTGCAAAGTGAACCCTTGTCAACAGACCTATGTCAACAAATGGTTCCATTGTTGGGACCATAGTGCGAAGAAGAAGAGGACATGTGGCATCCAACGAAGCCAAAAATACAGGATTCGTTTGATAAGAAAGCTTGAGAGTTAGCAGAAGAAGAGAACTAGAACCTAAGATTGACGACAAAAGATTGGTAGGGAAAATATATCTACTCGGACATTCACGAAATATTCTTCTCTGAATTTTTGATAGTACTGTATGAATGGTTGGCGCAACTTACTTTTCAGAATAAGAATTTCAAGGGAGGCAATCTTGATTAGTGGACCCCAGAACTAATCAAACAGTTGCTAAAGGTGAACAACAAAGCTTCAAGGGTTGTCGATGTGTGGATAGACAACATTTTGGAAGGGTACATTACTGAGTTTGTTGTCGATACAATCAAATATTACAGCGACGTAGAAAGGGATTTTTTTATGGGACCAAGGGAGAGATTTATATTGTCATTGTGATTGTGGATCAAGATACTAATTTGTGAAAAGGGGATATTAAAGATGAATTCCGATGATTAAATCCCTGGTGTGCAAAGGCTGTGGGTACTGCAAAGGTAAGGGTATGATGGAATGATATGGGGTAGATGGATGGGAGTCACGACGAGACTATGAGGGAAACCTCAAAAGAGTGTGTTCATCTCCGAATTGGGGTGTGTTTCATCAAGAAAAGAGGAGGAAGACTGAGGAGAGTCTTGGTGCGACCAAAAAATAAAACTGCGAGAAGGGACCTGTTATCCCTAAAGTTGAACTTAGACTACTGGGGTTCAAGATCAAATAAATATTTAAAGATAATTCAATCTTATAAAATCAAAATTAAAACAGAATTGGTATGTAATTGGAAGATACAGGAAAATCAAATAACCATCATAGAGTTGTATGACATAAAATAAAATACAAAATTCAATAACAGGAGGAGCATGAGCATGAATTTATGGAATGGACTTGGTTCTGTCACTAAATGTTAAATGATAACTGTATTTTATCATAAGAATCATGTAATGGATTTTAATTGACCATACACAGGATAAATCATAAACAGAACAAGACAAGCTCATAACCATAATCATATCAAAGTAAGCCCTATATTAAAGATGCAAAGAGTTTTATGTCTTACAGTACATATCAAAATTGAATTCCCATCTCCAATTTCCACCCTTCATATCTAGCTACTATCCCTTATATACAAAACTTCTGAGTTTTTTGAGATAATTATCAGATCATATTTTTATGGATCAAATTTCTTCAAAAATAGAAAAGTTGATCTTCTAAAATAGTCTTAATACAAGTGTAATACAAATAGAAATAAAAATAGACATCTGTCAAACCCTAATTGCTTTCAAAGACAACTATTCATCCTAAGTCTAAAGACTCTTAGAAGCTTCTACTAAAACAGTCAGATCACTTAAAACCTGGGATCTCTTTTGCAATCTGGCAAATTTAGCATCCTTATTCTCCATTAGATTGTGTGTTTCTTTAGTCTGGGTCTTCATGTGTTCATATTGCTTCTGGATGGCTCTCTTCTCTTTCAAGATGTCTTTAGATATTGAAAGTAGATTTTGGTAATCGGCTTCTTTTTCCTCCAAGTCCTCTTGTAACCTTTTATTTGCAGTCATTAACTTTTCATTGATACTCTGTAAAAACTTGGTTTGCTCCTTATATGTCTGTAGAGTCTTTTTAATCTGGTTCAATTCTAGAGCTATTTCAATAGCCTTTTCCTTCATAAGAACTTCATCTTATTGTGGAAATTTTGAGACTGGACAGTCTTCAGAATACACCTGTTTACTTGTGCAAAATATTTCAAGTATAGATCCTATAGCACCCTGAATATCAATGAAATTTTCATTATCTAAACAGTATTGATCCTTGTATGCATGTATAGTTTCCTCACTAAAAGAATCATTTACCATTACAATCTCTCCACGGTATTCATTTCTATTCTTTGGAATATGCACTAATTCCATTTGTGCCCACATCTTACTCCGTATCCTAGTCCTAGGCTTCAAACTAATGCCTTCTAGATTCAAAACCTAAAATCGTTCTTATTTCTTTAAAGTTATATTTTTTAGAACCATACTCAATGTTTCAAGGTTTTCATCTATAACTGAAGCTTCAGGAAACAAGTTATTTATTTGGTTTGGCTTTTCTACAAAACCCTTTCCTTCTGCTGTAATATGATCAATCTGTTCTTCATGATTTTTCATTTTTTGGTTCAAGTCTTCTGCTACCCTTTTTCCCTTTTCTTTGATCTTTTCTTCAAACCCTAACTCTGACAAAAAAATTTCCCAAGTTCGTCCTTCTTTATTCAATTGTGAAATCAGCAATAATTTTATCAAACCCTAGTGGTATATAGAATAAGCGGTGTGTTCTGGATGGGATTGAACCCATGTGACCATCTTTTGTAGGCATTTTAACAGATAAAATGGGAGATTAAGTTTTAAAATTCCATTGAGTTGCATCAACAACCTCAAATGACATTTGAGGATTCTATCATAGTGACCTTCACAAGTGATATAATTTTGAACCATTTCCAAAGGAATTTGCCAATTGGGTTTAATCTTACTTACATGAATACCATTCTTCCAGTTCAACTTGTCAAATCCTAGCAACAAGAACTCACCATAGTTGCCCTGAAAATCCTGCTATTTAAACCACCTTTCTCCTTGTGCTGGAACCCCTATTACTTCTGCAATAGATTCTTCATTCACCATAGCCTTCAAATTCTTGAGTTGAACCACTCCTTTTTAATTTTTTATGAAGACCCGAGTCACATGTATATTATAACCCTGCAACTTTTCACAGAAGGAAAACCAACCTACATTTCTCATTAACTAGGCTGATCTTGGAAATTGCATTATCCATTGTGTATTATCAGGTTACAGTCTACAAATCAAACCTCCTGGTCTTATTTTCACCAAAATATCTGCGTCTTCCTGTATTTCTACCTTTGGCATTCTGCAAATTCTTCACAATACAAACTACACAGACCTAATGTAATTCAAAATAGTAGCATAAAACAGGTTTAATGAAATATGGAATATATCACTATCAACACTGTCAATACTGGTATCATTGTCCATCATATCAAATGCCTCGACTTCATACAAAGAACACTTGTGAAAGCAAAAGAGTGCCATGATCAACAAGTTCATTCATCATTTAGACATGACTTCAAGGAATAATGATGATGCTTTAAACCATAGTACCAACCCTGTCAAATGTACAATATTTACCATGTGTTTAATATATCCATATACTTTCATTCCTTTATCAAGTTTTTAAAATGATATTATGAATAAAACCATCTGGCAGCAATGCAATATTTTTCTTTCTAACAAATGTTGCTAGTTTATATAACCCACTTTATACTTGACTTTATCATAAAATATCTTTCTCTTAATATAAGTCCATAACTTTAAACAATAAATGATTTGAGCCTTCAAAATAAATCAGAATAAAATATAGAAACCATGACACACAAAGGTATAAAAAAGAAATAAGGTAATAAAAAATATAAAACATTATGATAAAAATGAGAAACAACCATAGAGATAACAGGACCACAAGGGAATAAGAGACCCTACAGTGATGGAGACCAGGCTACGTCTGAAACTGAGGAAGGACCAACCCAAATCTACAACATACCTACAACTCTGTGCACCATGCCGAACTTAGGAGGAGGAATCATGCAAGGTTGTCCCGTGTGTCAATGCAATGGTAATAGTAGCAGATCGATAAGCACTGGAAGGAGACCCAGGATCACAGGTGACGATGTAAATCTACCCTTGTTTCAGGGTAATGGGACTAAGGATCCCAAAAAATATTGGTTTTTATGTGAAGTAGTTTGGACGATGAAACAAGTACAAGATGGGGATATAGAGAAAGGACAACTAGCGATGACCTTTCGAGGTCAGGCGTTGGACTAGTATATGAATTTTTGTGCAAGTACCGATGGGGAATCCCCAGAATACTCTAGCACAAATCAGTATTGGAATAATTGAGGAATTTAAGAAACAAAAATAAGAATTGTAGTATATTACCAAGTTGAAGGAAATAAAACAATTCCCCAATGAGTCGGTGTGGGATTTTGATCAGCGATTCAAAACTCTAATGGCCAAGGTTAGCTTCAGAATGAGTGATATGCAACATAAAGAATGGTTCATGATATCCTTGGTACCCCACATTTGCATGCCATTGATCCAACAAAAGATCACATCTCGGGCAATAGCCCTGAAAAATTGTGATGAAGCTCGAGGCTTCACCAGCTGTCGAAACAAGGATTAGCATGAGCCAAATCTAGTCATAGTTTGTGAACCTTACTATCTGTTGTAACCTCATAGATCACATAGGGTTACCAATAATACACATTACAACAGACATACATAACATAGACAAGAGACAAGAACAAGTAAGTAGAATAACAAATTATATTATAGTGAAAGGGTCCATATAATACAGAGAACTAAACCGAGTTCTCAGCTGGCTCAATAGCCTAATATATATGATTTACAAACAGTTACAATTAACTACCTGTCGGTTCACTCAACTGACACAAACTTAGGTGGCTGACCTAATCTCTCATTAGTTGGTTGACCGACTTAGTCAGCTAATCGACTAAGTCGGCTATCGTTCAAGTCGGCATACTGACTTGCTCCTCCAACATATTCCCCATGAACAAAATGTTTCTTCATCCCAAAGAAACTGGGAGGTACCAAAATTTCTTTGTCTATCTAAGTAGTTATTCTTGTGCTTGATATTCATGGGCTGTGAAGTCTAATGGTTGGTCTTTTCTATATGCAGACTTCGACAATTGCTTCAACTATCACTGCCAACTGATGTTGAAAATCCGTCCAAATCTGCAATATTTTCTATATGTCGATGGTTAGTGTAGTCAAACTTGATAGGATCGACATTTTCTATTGAATGGAAATTTCAGCTATTCTTTCCATGTCAGGACCCATAAAATGGTCCTTTTCCTCTACTGTCTCTGGTAAACGCTTCATCTGCGGGTAGATGATGTCTACTTTTTCAAAGTTTGGAATGGCTTGTTGTACCCATTGATGTGCTTATCGCTCGAGCTTCTGCAGTTTGGCTATTTCAAGCACTATTTGGTCTTTAATTGTGCATCTAAGTGCTTTTTTAGTGCTTTTCCTCTTCTCTAGTGCTTGGATCTCTTGTCGGGTCTTCCTGGTTCATTGATAGACTTGTCAGTTTGTAAATAACTTCCCTAGAGATGTTGACTGGTTGATCGAAATAAAATCGACCGTTGTGGTACCGGCTTATGATAAACTTTACCGATGTTTCTTTTGTGCCACCAAAACTGGCCATGAGCGGTGCATTGACATAATTTACAATGGAACTGTGTTGTATTTTCTCTGCAACTGGGGTAGGTTTCTTGTCGACATATGCCCATTCTTTTATCTTGGCCCATAGTTTTTCCCATGAACCCTCCTACACCTTAGCATTCTTGATGTTCTTTAGTCTTCTTACTAATGGTGTCTCCGCATTCTATAGTTCCTTGGTTTTGGCTGAGGCTCTGGTCTGTTTTGGTGCCATCTTATCAGTATGAGGGTTGATTTTACTATGGTGCTCTTGGTTTTCACTCGTCTGGTTGCTCTAATGCTCTCTCTGTTTGAATTGTGATGAATGATTCTTTGGTGGTTCAGTATTTATAGTGGATGCGTTGGATGTTTTTGTCGATGGGGGTATTAATGGCGGATGTGATGGTCCAGCAAGAACACTTGAGTGTGTGTTAATGCTGCTTAGGTTTTGGCGATTGAAGTCATGAATGCGTGATGGGACTATTGAGGTCGTCGTTCGATGTCGGTTATGAAAATGGTCGATGGTGTTATATCGATCGGCATGATGTCGGTGGTCAAAGTGGTGATTCCCTGTCATTCTTTTGTGCGTGTATCAATACTATTTTTCTTTTTGGATTTTTTTAGATTTTTATAGATTTTTTTAAACCATTATGGTCATTATATTTTTTTTTGTTTTTTTTTAAGATGGATTAGTTTTAGTTTTTGTAGCATTTTAGTCGGGCCCCATTAACGAGTTTCTGAAATACTATGCCTTGTAACATCCTTAGCCATACTAATCCATTGGTATGTATTTCTTCGACAATATAGGGTCCCATCCATTCTATATGTAGCATTTTAGGTTTTCATTTCACCCGACTATTGTATAATAAGGCAAGGTCTCCTACCGACAGATTTTTGTTTTTGATGTTTCTATCGTGCCATGCCTTTTGTTGTTGTTTCTGGATTTCTTGATGTTGGATCGCGATTAGTCAGTGTTCTTCAAGTTTACTTAGTTGCAATAATCAATCCTTTCTTCCTTGTTCGACATCGACATGTAAAATTTTTGTGATAATAGGTGTTTGTTGTCGAAAGTGTAGAGGAACTACTGCTTCCTGTCCATAAACTAGTCGGAACAGTGTTTGGTTGGTTGAACGCTTGTATGTCATTCTGTATGCCCATAGTACTGCAGGTATCTTTTCATCCCAGTCATCTTTATCAGCATTACATATTTTTGTTATTCCTTTTGTTAATGTTTTCTTAAATGCTTAAATTTCTCCATTAGACTGAGGATGGTATGTTGTACTCCGATGGTGGTCGATTTGGAAATGGTCTGTTAGTGTTTTAATAGTTTTATTTATGAAGTGTGTTCCCTAGTCACTAATTAGGGTTAATGGACATCTAAATATGGTAATGATATTCTCATAGATAAACTTAGCATCTATCTCACTGGAACATGTGTCGACTAGTTCTGCCTCTGCCCATTTGGTTACGTATTTGACTACAGTTATTATGTACCTTGCACCTGTTATTTTTGCTGGTATAGGAAATAGTCCTATGAAGTCGATGGCCCAAATTTTGAATGTCAAACTTGGGTCTACTGATATCAGGGGAATTTCTGTAGTAGGAAAGGGTTGACCCAGCCATTGACATCTGTCACATTGGCTTAAAAAAAATTTCCAATCTTTATGGAGTGTCGACCACCACAACCCTGATTGTTGTATTTTCTTTGTAGTTGTGTCTACTTGGAAGTGTCCTCCAACAGGTCTGTAATGTGCTTCATGCATGATATTATTTCATTCGTGTTCCAGTACGCACCTTCTGAGAATGTCGTCTAACCCCATTTTATATAGGAATCCATTTATGAGGCTGTATGGTGCAGCTTTCATGGCTAAGATTTGTTTCTTCTTCATACTCATGCCTTCTTGTGCCTGTCCATCTTCTAAAACCTGAGCTATTTCCTCTAAATCTTCCAGGACTGCTTCTATTCGAAATAAATGTGCATCTGGTAAGTCGTCTTCGACTCCTGTCGGTTTCTCCCCTGTGTCGATTTGGGATAAATGGAAAGGACTGACATTTAGCTTACCCGGTCTGACAACGAATTCGAATTCAACTTCTTGGTATAGAAGTAGCCATCGACAAATTCTTCCATGGTGTAGAGGCTTATTTACGAGGTATTTTAGTGGTTTATAGTAAGTGTAAAAGATGAATGGATTAGCTAGTAGACAGTGTCGATATTTTTGTAGTGCAAAGACCATTCCTAATGCTTCTCTTTCGGTTGTCAAATAGTTTCTTTTAGCTTTATTTATTTTCCTGCTACTGTAAACTATAGGATAGTCCATTCCATCATCTCCTGGTTGAGTTAGGATTGCTCCTATTACTAGGCCTGATGTGTCGATGTGTACATGGAATTTGATTGACCAGTTTGGAAACCTTAGGATGGGTGCTTCGACTAGATTTATTTTTAGTTTTTTGAATAATATGTTGCACTCCTTTGTCCAATTAAATTCCTAATCATCTCTTAGAAATTCTTCCAATTGTCATGTCTGACTAATGTCTTATGAATTTTATATAGTATCCTGTATGACCAAGTAGTACCCTGACTTGTTTCAAATTCATCAGGGGTTTTAAGTCGAGAATGATTTTTATTTTTGCGAAGTCAACTTTAATACTTTCTTTACAGACGATATGCCCTAATAGTATTCCTATAGGAGTTAAAAATATGCACTTCTTGATGTTTAGTGATAGTTGGATCTGTCAACATCAATCCAACATAAGTCTTAGCTATTTACAATGGTCCTTTAGTGTAGAGTATATTGTTCAATCGTCGAAATATACTGCCATTGTTTTGTAAATGTAGTCCTGAAATGTTTTAACTACAATCCTTGAAAAGATTGCAGGTGCATTTTTAAGTCCAAAAGGCATAACCCTGTAAGCAAATGAGAAAAATTCACATACGAATGTTGTCTTTTTCTGAGCTTCTTTGGCTATTGGTACTTGATTATAACCTGAGAATCCATCTGTAAATGAATAGCATTCATGTCTTGCTACCTCATTTAAGATTTCATCTACATAAGGAGTTGGAAATGGGTTTGTTAATGTAACTTTATTGAGTTCTCTAAAGTCGACACAGATCCTTAGCTTGGTTGGATCATGTTTCTTTGGTTGAACCACCATTGGACTTTCCCATTTTGATTGGTCAATAGGGTGGATGATTCCTGCTGCAAGCATGTTATCAATATCTTTCTTGACTATCTCTTTGTATTTGTGAGCTAGTTTATATGGTCGTTTCTTAACAGGTCGAACATCAGGTTTTATGTCGATCTTCATTTCTCCCATTTCATGTATTAGACCTTTAAGATCCTTATAGTCTCTAGCAAATACATCCTGAAATTCTTTTAGTAGGTTTGTGATCTCTGCTATTTGTGCTTCAGACCAGTAGTCTCCAATTTTTGCTATTTTTGGTCGATCATCATTTTATATGTCGACTTCTCTAGTTTTAATTTTAGCATCTAGCCATTCTGGTGCTTTATCTTCATTGATTGGTTGACTTCCTTCTTTAAACTGTGAGAATGTGGCAGGAAAGTCTGCTGCAGTCATTCGATCATTATCCTCCTTGTCGGTTGTTTCAACTTTGAGTGTTGTGCGAATAGGTTTGGTCATTTCGACATGATTTGATTTCCTTCTAAAACTTTTCCTTTTCGACTTTTCATTTTCCAACTGTAGTCTCATTGACTGTGTTATTGTCTCGGTTTGTATGTTGTTACAGTTTATTGTCGGTCGGTTGTCCCTTAGGGTTTTTTTTTCTGTCGATTGTACAAATGCTTTGATCTGTTTTGTAGTTTTGACCAAATTCTCATTTTGGGGTTCAAAGTTGAAATCTTTGATAAAATTTTCTTTAACTTCATGCCATAGTAATGTTTCACCCCAAGCTTCTTCCATATTGTACCATTTTTTTGGTAAGTCGACGAGTGTTGATGGAAATAAGTGTGGCCATGTACATTCATCCTTATATCCCAGTCTTCTCCATTCTTTTTCACATATCTTTATATGGTTTTCTGGATCATGTCCTTGGGTAAATACAGGTATCTGAGCCTAGTTGGTTAACTTCTTTCCTCCAAACCTTTCTACAAAATAAGTCGAAGTTGTTGTCCATGTCTGTAGTCTTGAATGATGGGTATCCCACCATCTAGAAGCTTGTCCTGTAAAAGTTTCTACTAAACTTTGTAGTCAGCCATGTTCACCGATGTTCCTAGATACTTGCTATACATGCATAACTGGTGATTCTCTTTCTTTATACCTTGGGATTGTTATGGTATTTATTTTTGTTGGTTGTAATGTAGGATATTCCCTAATTTTCTTTTGAAATATTTTTAGAATGCTGGACACCACAAAGCATTGTTTGACTAGTTTCTTCTGTACTTTTTGAATAGTCCAGCATCCTCTTGCTTTTATTTCATAGTTTTCAACCTCCATATCATATAGTTCTGCATCTGAATTGTATCCTATTAAGTCTTGGTTTCCTAAGTAAAGTTCACCATATGTATTAGGTTCTGTGTAATATTCATTATTATGTATCTAATATAGTTGTCAGATGTCAACTTCTTCATCAATTGGTTATGTCCAAGGTTCTGCTTGGGATGGATGAATAGGTACTATGAATTTTTGTCCATTCCCCTTTAATTTGATTCTTTCTTTGTCCAAGGATATCAAGGCTTTCATTTTTCTCTCCCAAGGTCGACCTACTAACGCTGGGAAGGATCTGGATCCTTTCTTAGGGTTAATAATTTCAAAGTCAACTTTAGTCGATATACCTTTCATCATAGTGTCGACATTTTTCTAGACTCCAATAGGTTCAATTAGGCCTTGGTCTGCCAGTTTTAGGTATATGCCTGATTTATATAATCGAGGTCTGCCTAATTGTTCCCATGTGTCTTGAGTCATAATATTTACCTGTGATCTGAAATCAAGTACAACTTTTCAGACATGGTATCCTTCAATTTCCAAGTCGACAAGTGGGTCAGCATCACTTTTATCTTTTTGGTTTAAGCTGCAGATATTCTTTGTTTGTTTTTCGGTGTTTTTGTTGTGTTTTATTTTATACAGTAAGTCGATGAATTGTGATATTGTTTTATATTTTTGTACCAACTGTATTAGTTCTTTTACTGTGTCCTACTAATTATCATCTTCTTCTTCATGTCAAGAAAATTCTCTAAATATATTTGTTGCATCTTTATACATTTGTTTTTCTTTAACTAGGTCAGGGTAAAAAAAAAAAAAATATCTTGCTTATTTGGGGGTTATCATTCCCAGTTTTTGTCCCTTGTCGAGTTACGATATGTAAATTATTTGTATTGATAATATCATTTTTTTGCACACACAACAAGACATTAACATTCTTCTTTTTATTTATCTTTTCAAGCATAATAGGGAAATCCTCTAATGAGTGATCCCCTACACCACAATTAGTACAGAATTTTAGGTGAGTCCTGTCCTTGTATGGATAGTCTTCATGTCGGTGTCCTTCCTTGTAACATGTGAAACATTGGATGGGCTGATGTGGTTGGTTTCCTCGATTCCCAGAGAATCGACCTCGACTTCCATAGCCTCCACATTGGTTGTCAAACTGGCATTCGTACCAATGACCTTCATACCTTTGATTATTTTAGTCATTTTGCTCATTGTTTTGTGCAACTGCATTAGCCTGATATACTGCTTGATAATTTTGTTGATTCTTTAGATTCAGGTGGTAGTCAAAGGTGTTGTTATTTTTAGTTTCATAGATTGCACACCATTATGCTTTTCCATTCTTCATGTTGAATGGGCAATATTTTGTGGTATGCTCTCCATGCTCCTGGAAGCTGTCGCAGAACCATTTTGTTTGCACAAATCGAACATCTTGCCCGCTAATATCCTATTGGCAGTTGTCCTTTGAATGTCTGGTCGTCGAGCACTTCATGCACCAAATATCCTGACTCTTAAGGTTTAGCTCTTTTAGATATTTCTGCATGGTCTCAAGCTGTTCCTCCAGTTTGTGATCCGTGGAGTATGATGGAATGTCTTCATCCATTTCTACTTGTAGAGATTTTGTGAGCACATCTTCATAAGTTTTGAATGTATCCAGAATGATGTGTTGATGAATCTTCTGTGATAGACCTGCAAGAAACCACTATATTAATAGTTTCTCATCAATGACATAATCCAACTCACTGAGAAGGTATTTCCAGCGTTTGTTGTAGTTGCAGATAGTTTCTCCTAGCTTTTGTGATGTTGTCTTTAATTTCTTTGCTACCAGATGTTTTTCATCTGGAGTTTTAAAGAACGATAGAAATTGTGCTTTGACTTCATATTTTGTTGCTCATGGGGTTCTCTCAGAAAAGGTCATATACCAAGTTAATGCTCGCTTCCTTAAGGCACCGGTGAACTGTGCCATATGTCTGTCTTCATCAGTAACTTGGTTGGCCTCCCAAGTCGACTCACAGATGAACCAATGTCATCTGGGGTCCTCATCGCCCTCATCTAGAGGGATGTGTGCTATCCCATGGCCCATGTCAGAGTCACTATCACTGTCTTCCTTAGGAGGTGGCGGTGGTGGGGGTGGTGGTGGGGATAGTGGGTTATTTTGTTTATTCTTCTGTGTAGAACTATTGTCGACAGAAATCTCATTTTCGTCGGTCGTCTTGGTTGTTTTTTCTTCTCCGACAAGCAGTCGGTCGGGGTCAATTTCTCCTGTCGATATCCAACTGCAATTATTTGTTTGCAGCTCCAAATTTTATGTATCTTCCAAAGTTGTATTTGGCAGGGGGGGTGCTCCTTTGTGTGTCGGGTAAAGTAAGTGGATACTCCGGTTGGAGGGTAACGCTTGAAGCGTGACCCAATTTCCTTCTTCTGGTCAACAGATAATTAGATTATTATCATTGTTTCTCTCATCATCTGGTCGGCTCCAAATACCAAAGTCACCAGCTCCTAGTCTAACTTCCTCTTCGACAATTGTTTGTATCCTGGTACTCGGATCCATCGGAGATAGAGGTCTTACCTCCTGGGAGAATTTTAATTGGAGAGCTTCTTGCTGCTCTACCCACAAATATTATTCCATATGGGATGCTTCTTCTTCCATGCATTCCCAATGTCAGTCATGACCCGACTCTGGCAGACTTCTCTCTTGGTCTGTCACCCTAGTGCTCATTCCTCTTTGCAGCACTATGGCTCTTTCTCTTCTCTATTCCCTTCTTTGCAGCCTCTTCTCCCTCTCTATTTTTTGAAAGTTTGTCCTACCTTTATGTGATACTGTCCTTTCTATTTCCCTTTTAGGTCAACTTCTCATTGTTGGTGAATGGTTTCTCTTTAGTTGACTAGAATCCTCTCCACTTTACCCCGACATATGACTAGCTACCCCCCCATTTCCTACCTGACGCTTTAGAAAGCTCGGATAGTTTTGTTCACTTACTTAGGAAGTATTCCCACTCCCTTTCGGCAATGAATTTCTCCCGCTTCTTTTGTTTCTCCACCCAGTTATTATTTTTTGGCCGTTCATGTAGTAATGGACGAGGTTCAACGATATGACCTACTCCTTTCTCGATCAGAAATTTGAACAGCAAGGTCGATAAGGAACACAAGAATTGATCAGTGAGGTCTGTGTAGAATTTATTTCTTCTACGGCTTGCTCCTCATAGAATTCGTCGGCGATCTTTTCGAACCACTCCGATAGGTTTGTCCTTCCCCCTTGAATCAGTTTGTCTAGCAGCTGTTGGTCTTTAATCACTTCCAGCTTTTTCATCCAGGAGTTTCTTCAAAAGCTGGGGCACTAATTCTACAAAATTCTCATGAGTCTCAATAAAGAACCTTTATTTTGCTTGAGCAGTCGTTAATCTATTTCTTCGTGCATAATTTTACAAGTAGTTTGCTATTTTACGTTCCCGCCAGTCCTTAATCTCTTGTTCTGATATCATCTGCTTGTATACATCTCATACATGTACTACCGACAATGGAACCAATGTTGTAATCTCACAGATCACATAGGGTTACCAATAATACACATTAATACAGACATACATAACAAAGACAAGAGACAAGAACAAGTAAGTAGAATAGCAGATTATATTATAGTGAAAGGGTCCATACAATACAGAGAACTGAACCGAGTTCTCATCTGGATCAACAGCCTAATATATATGATTTACAAATAGTTACAATTAACTACCTATCAGTTCACTCAACCGACACGATCTTAGGTTTCCGACCTAATCTCTCATTAGTCGGTTGACTGACTTAGTCAGCTAATCAACTAAGTTGGCTATCGTTCAAGTCGGCATACCAACTTGCTCCTCCAACACTATCCAACTACGAGATATTAACAAGGGAAAATAAGTATGTGAAGAAGTATGGTGCAATCGATGTCAGTCTGAGTGACATCACAAGGATTATTGTCTAGACTTTTGCGAATATTTACAGTTCGGGGCACCAAATCCACTGAGTCAAGGAGGATTTCCATGGTGCCTAATTTTTCAAACAAGAGGACATCGGTCAGAGGAGTGTGTGTACTTACAAAAGGTTGTTTTGAAACCAAATGATATTTTTTACAACTTATGTCGATCGGTTGTTCATGAAGAAAAGGATTGCAGATCTTATGATTTACTCAAAGTAATAACTATCGATACATACTTTATGAAGGGGGGGGAGCAACGACCAGTGGAAAGACATCAAATGCAACTGCAGTATAATCAGCCACAACCATAGTATAACCAACCCTAATCATTGTATAACCAACCACAACCACAATATACTCAGGTGAAATAAAATCAGCAACAACCATGGTATAGTCTGTATAACCAGCCACAGTATAACCAGTCGATATACCAGCAGCAAGGAGGATTCTGAGGAGGATTTAACGGACATAGTAATGGAGGCTTTAGTCATGGAGGAGCTATTAGTCGAGGTCGCAGACCAGTTATGTGCTATAATTGTGGATTTGTGATACATTACCAGATGGAATGTACAAATTTAGCATCTCAGTGTACTTATTATAGTGCAGCAGATCACACAATCGAGGAATTCCCATAGTTAATTGTGAAATTTGAAGCTAAGAATGCGCCACAACCACAACCAAACTAGAATGCAAATCATAATCAAAATTGTGGACCAAATGTGAGGAAGATATTGACTGAACTAAGGACTCATCCAGTACATGTCAATGTAGTAATCAGAGGAGGATATGTGATAGGAGATGATGGACAACTACTAAATGTACAGCCCGCGGCTCGAAAAAAAGTCCAATTTGATGTGAAATGGAGAAAGAGACCTTCTTCAAAGTGAAATATGCTATGATCAAGGACAATGGAAAGTTACCTATTTAAGAGATGCCACAAAGTTTTGATTAAAAAAACTCACCAAGGTCACAAATAAAGGTCAATACCTTGAAAATATTTGTAGAAAGTTGTCTAACATTAGAAAAGAATCAGGATGCATTAGCAGAGATAATGATCTTTTTGTATCGACAGGAAGAAGGGAGAGAAGATATCCCACTCAATTCGTTGCAAAAGAAGAAAACGGGAAGAGAAATGAGAATGAATGTCCATACCGACGAATATGATGTAGATTCATCCATCTTGGATCTAGGATCATATGTGAATATCCTAACCAAGCAGACATGGGAAATGATGGGGAACCGACGGTTATTATGGCCCCCTATACAAATCCATGTAGAAAATCAGGCCAAGGTTTCTCCAATTGGACAAGTACCTAGTCTACCCATTGAAGTGGAAGGATTGAAGATGTATGAAGACTTTGATGTTATCAAGATATTCAAAAATACCAACCCATACCCTATGCTGCTGGGAATTGGTTGGGTGATGGAAAACTTGATGGTTATAAATTTCAAGAAAAGGATGATGACATTCGAGAATCGCGACAAAAGGTTCGTTTCCCCATTGGATGCCCTCAAAGGATAGTGATACATTGAACCAATAAAAGATTAATTCATGGGGGGATGGGATAATTCCTCTCTAAAGACTACATCAATCCCACTGTTGATGGAGAGTTGGGATGGAAAAGTATCAGCTCAGCATCCTCAGACTCTAATGAAGCACTAGAGAATTGGCATAACCAGTTGCATGAAGTATTGCTCAGGAAGTGTGCACGAATCACTCACTTGGTGAGATAGGTAGCAACAGAAGTATCTGATCTACCAACATACGAAGGACTACCTAACTTGGAAGTCTTCATCAGTGAATTTGAAGACAGAGTATCCAAACCACAAGGCTTGTTGGCACTCATAGAGGCACTAAAGGATACTCCGACAAGATGGTGGGCTACGCATAAGGCATTGATAGCAGACTGGAAAACATGTCGATGAATGATGGTGGTTCGATTTGGGGAGGACGAATACTACTGAGGAAAGAAATATGATGAAAGAAATTATCAAAGCGACCATCTGAAAACATGAAAAACAATATGGGAACTAAATCCAAAGGAGGAATGGGTTCATGCGTTCATCCATACGATGGAAGAAATACCATGGATGTGGTATGTTTAGACAGATATGTGAAGGGAAACAACAACTTGGGAAGAAATGAATATTAGCTTCAGCCATACTTTTAGTTTCGTAGACAAAAATCCATTCATCCATAGTGCACTACAGGACATCCGCGACAAATAATTGGAGATAGTTCTGACTGAGCTACCAATGGGATCACAGTGGACACCAACACCGTAGATGATGATGAAGTGTTACAATCTGTCGAGAGAACCTAATGATGAAGATGATTCAAGAGATGTCTATGTTCCAAATTCGGAAGGAAGTCACGGCATTGAAGCACCAGAAATGTCATGCGACAAATTCAAGTAGCCTTTGAAGATAAAGAAGTTCAATATTGGGATAATAGAAGACTCAAAACTTGCTACTATTGGATATTACTGGGATGATTCAGTGATGGGGAAAGTCACTGATCTACTACATGAGTTTTAGGACTTATTCTCGACCAATTTTTTTGAGATGAAAGGAAATTCAAGGGATTTGGGAAAAATGAAGATTCTTATGAAACCTGATGCGAAACCAGTAAAACATCAACCATATAGGTTGAATCCGATATACGAAGAGCGTGTCAAAGATGAATTAGAGTGGATATTGGATGTAAGAATTATCGATCATGTCAAGGAATCATAATGGATCAGTCTGATGGTTGTATAGAACAAAAAGATTGGTGAAATCTAGATCTGCGTTGATCTGAGGAAATTGAATCATGCAAGTCTTCATGATCCATTTCTGACACCATTCACCGACAAAGTGCTGGAAGGAGTGGGAGGACAAGAAATATATTCATTTAAAGATGGATTTTTAGGCTATCATCAGATAAGGATTGTGAAGGAGGATATACACAAAACCACTTTTTATACTTTACAGGCTATCATCATATTTTTTCGTACATTTTATAATTTTTTGGGAATTGTATAAATGTTTGAAGTTGTACATATTGGGAAAGCAACTTGGGTGCATGAGAGAAAGATAGGATATTTGAATATGCATTCTTTGAAGTAAGGATTGAACTTATTGATGCAAGGATATGTGAAAACCTTTTTTCATACAAATAATTTCCACCAGTTGTTTAAAATTGTGTTGATATCTATGCGGTATGATTTTTTTTCCCCTCTATCCAGTGATACAATTATAATATTTCATAGATCAGTGCATGAGAAGAATCCCAATTTCTAATTTCTATGATGACATCAAACTCACATAATTCAAACTTTTTTTAAACTGTGGAGTGGCATATTCTCCTGTCTATGTTTTAGTTTCCTTTACTATCTGATTTTATTCTTAGTTAAACGTCAAGCATAATTTCTCTGTGTTGTTTATTTTGCAAAGTATATGGAAGAAATAGTTGAATTCACATTGCAATACTTTCACATTTTATGTACAAGTGGTATTGCTTAATGGATCTTTAACGAGGTTTGAAACTCTCAATACTTCATCTCTACTTCATGTCCTTTTTTTTAAATCAATTTTTCTCATCTGTTGGACAAGAAATATATGCTCATTTTTTTATGAATAGTGGTGTTGGATCCACTAGTTTTTTTTTTCCTATTTGTTTTCCTAAAACATGCTTGTGTCGGAGATGTAGGCCTTGAATAACAAGAAAAATACCTATGACAGATCTTGGTTATGACATTCTAAACACCTTAATGTTTTTACTAGAGCAAGTTCATTCTCTTGAATTAGATTTATTATGGTATACTCCTTATAACCAGCCAAAATTAAAATTCAAATTGTCACCGTTTACGAGGTATTATTTTCACTAAGAAATAAACAAAAGTAACAAAAGAAAAATTACTAGGAATGAAGATCGAGATAAAACAAGTTAAAAGGTTACCATATTGTAATCACTCACAGAATTTGTAACATGGAATAATCAACTTACCAACATCAATTTACTCAAAGAAAAATTAAGTTTTGGAAAGAACCTACTTCAGACACATTGATCCTTTTTTATGTAATAATATTGTTTAGACTCTCAGAGATTTGAAGATAATATCACCTTGTGTCTTCTACTTAGGAATCTAGACATACATTATAGACTAAAATGTTTTACCAGAGGATGAAAAAAAAAATTCTTCTTTCATGCCAGTGAGAATTTGAGTCTTAAATTTTTTAAGGAGGTCTTGTAATATACCTAGGGTATTATCTGTTAAAGTATTGTAACTTTGGAATATATTCCAGATATATTAATTTTGTTTCTTCATCAAGAGATGAGTTTTGTCATGTTAGAGTCATTGAAAGAATCAATGTAAACCTCCAGATGTAAGTCAGGTCAACAGTACCCAAGTTTCAATATAATAAATACTATTTTTGGTGTATTGCTAGACAAGTCAGCCATGTAGGTCCTAGGTAAAGTAAACTAAAGAAAATAAATAGGGAGGATCTCCCCTTCATTTGGACATGCTCACTCAAGCATATTTGAAAGAAAGAGAAGAACAAGTGCACTAGAAAGAAGAGAGAAGCAGTTGTATGGGTTTTACATTGCTTTGGTTGAGTTCTATACTGAGAACGTTTTGTGAGGTTTTCTCCCTTGTGGTTTCCGTGAGGAAAATATTTGTTTTCTTATGTTTCTATGCTTGTTGTTCTTCCAGTGTTCCTACTTGTGATAATTTGTTTTAAGATGTCATCTAAGCAAATTAAGAAAACTTTACATGGTATTAGAGCCACCTCGAAAGGAAACAATGGACAGCTAGGGTTTGTTACTATGAAAAAATCCCTCTATAGATCAACCAAAAAATAGGGCTCTCTCAACTCGCCCTTGAAGAGTGCATCTTTCTGTGAAGACAGAACTAAATTCCAAGAAGTTTCACTTTTGGACTAGTCACTGTTGCCGAGACAAACTAGGGATCCTGTTTTCCTGATACTCCATCATCAATCCCATAAAAGGAAAGATACAATATACCTCTCCCTAGGGAGGCACATATTTTCCATCACTCAGCCCTACCATTGATCCCAACTAAAAAAATAGGGTTTCTGCATCAAACCCTAGGTCATCCAGAAGGAGGTCAGCCATAAGTTGTTTTCATCAAGTAAGTACTACTCCTTTTTATCCCATTTGAAGCTCTTATTCTATTAAAGATGACAAATAATACCAAGCTATATGAATATATTTAAGGTGTTGAAAACTTCAGAGCATGGAAGTATAGGATCATGCTCATGCTACAAGAAAATGATCTAGAAACATTTGTAAAGGAGAAAGTGGAAGAACCAGAAGAAGTTGAATCCAAGTCCAAACATAAGAAGGATATGATCATAGCTAAAAGGATCATAGATGAATCCATCAAAGATAAATTGATCCCTCAATTAACCTCAAGGGAGGCTCCAAAAGAAATGTTTGATGCTCTATCGGGTCTATTTGAAGGAAGAAACATCAATAGAAAGATGACCAAGAGGAATCACCTCAAAAGTGTAAGAGCTCAAAATTCAGAGACCATGCAATCTTAATTTATAAGAGTATCTCAAATCAAGGACCATTTAGAATATATTGGTGACATGGTTGAAGAATCATAAGTTGTAATGACCACCTTGAATGGTCTCCCAAGAGACTGGGAAGCCTTTATCCGAGGAATTTATTCAAGAAGGAAACTAACCAAGTTCTGATAGTTATGGGAATAATGTGTTCAAGAAGAAGAAATAATAACATACAGAGAAGAAAAGATAAATGACAATGAGTATCAAGCCTTCACAGTTCATACGAAAGGAAAGAACAAAAGGAAGAATCATGCCCATCCTCATAGAAAGACTTCAGGGTTTAAGAAGTCCAAGAAAGACTTCTCAAATTATGAATGCTTCATTTGTCACAAGTTGGGACACATTGCTATCAACTATCCCATGAAAGCATAAAGATTCAAAAACATGAAAATATTTCAAGCCCATACTGCTGAAGATAGTGAACAAGAAGTTGAAGAGAAAGCTAAGAAGGATGAAGACTCTAGTGAAGAATATGTCTTGATATCTACTCTAACAGGTTCAGTCTCACTTGTAAATGACACTTAGATAGTGGATAGTGGTGCCTCCATGCACATGACAATTTATAAGCACTCACTCTCATGTATTGTACAAAAAGAATCTCCACACAAAGTTTTTCTTGGAGATGATTCTCATTACCCGATCAAAGGAATGGGAGAAGCATCCTATAAGTTGGACTCGAGAAATTCCATGAAGATGAAATATGTCTTGTATGTTCTAGGACTAAAGAAGAACCTTCTTTCTATCTCATCCTTAGACAAGAAAGGATTTAGAGTTGCTTTTGTGGATGGAAAAGTTCTCATGTGGACAAAAGGAAAAACCATAGATGATGCAGTAGAAATTGGAGTTGAAGGAGGACTGTACAGATTAAATAAACTTGTATATTTAGAACAAATGATTAGTACCATAAGCCCGTGCAATCTATGGCACATAAGTATTGCTCATATTCACTACAAAGCATTACCAATTGTGAGCAAGGTTGTGACTGGTCTACCAGAAATTCAGATAGATCATGAAGGAGTGTGCAAAGGATGTGTGCAAAGGATGTGCACAAGGAAAGAATACTAAGAACCCTTATCCAAATAGTGAAAGTAAAGAAAAAGGGATCTTATATGTTATCCACTCATACATATGTGAGCCAATGAAAACCACTTCATTAAGAGGGTATGCTTACTATGCTTCTTTTATTGATGACTATTCCCACAAGACTTGGATATAGTTCTTGAAAAATAAGGATGAAGTGTTTGAAATGTTTAAGGAATTTAAGGCCCTGGTAGAAAACCTCTCTGAAAAGATGATAAATATATTGAGTTTAGATAATGGAAGAGATTTCACATCAAGTGAATTCAATGAATACTACAAAGAATCTGGGATTAAGAGGGATCTCACCATTCCCTATAATCCACAAAAAAATGGTGTGGCAGGAAAAAAGAATAGATATATCATGGAAGCTGTGAAATCTATGATACATGATCAAGATATACAAATGTACATATGGGAAGAAGCAACCAGAACAATAGTATATATACAAGATATAATCTCCTACAGTAACCTTGGGAACAAGACTCCAGAAGAGATGTTTTCTGAAGAAAATCCTGAAGTAAGTCACCTAAATATATTTGGTTGTCCTATATACATACACATTCCAAAGGAGAAAATATCAAAGTTATATCCTTCAGGAAAGAAGGGATTGTTTGTAGGATATAGTATAGTGATCAATCAAAGTCTTATCGAATCTATATCCTAGGATACTATCAAATTGAACTTAGTAGAGATGTCACATTTGACGAAGATACATCTTTCAGAAATTCAATAAAGATAAGGAAGATGAAGAGGAGCATGAAAATCCCAAAGCTACAAAAAGTCCTAAACCAGTTAGGAATGAAGAAGAAGACCAGATGCTTGAGGATCATGATATGAAAAAACCTTAGTTACCTAAAGAATTACCCAGTGAAATTCTTTCATGAAAGAGAAAAACTGCATGGGCTCGTGAAGTAATCGAAGAAGCAAAAATACATGGTGTTCTGGAAGGAACCATCCAAGAATGAAAATCCATACCCTAGTTATGTGGCCTTGATGTGTGATCTAGTTGAAAAAGAACCAACATGATTTGAAGAAGTAATAAAATAGAAGGAGTGGGTTGATGTAATGATTGAGGAATACCAATCCATTATAAAGAGTGATGTATGGGAAATAGTACCAAGACCAAAATTCAAGTCAGTGGTATTGTCAAAATGGATGTTCAAAACTAAGAACTCAATAGATGGTAGTATAGAGAACTGTAAGAACATATTTGTAGCTCGAGGATTGTCTCAGTAAGAGGGAATCAACTACGAGGAGACCTTTGCACTAGTGGCTAGGTACACCTCAATCAGAACCATCCTTTCCTTGGCATCCAACATGAAGTGGAAGTTACAACAGATGGATGTAAAGACAACCTTTCTAAATGGACTGATTGTAGAAGAAGTATATATCGAAAAATTGCAAGGGTTCAAGACTGATGTTCAGAAAAATCATGTATAAGGACTCAAGAAGGCGTTGTATGGGTTAAAGAAAGCACCTAGAGAACGGTATGGAAGAATCGATGGATATCTAATGAGCTTAGGCTTTACCAAAAGTAAAGCAGATTCCAACCTCTACTATAAATTTGAGGATGATGGGATTATGATATTACCATTATATGTAGATGATCTATTCTTGGCAGGTGAAGATAATCCCATCAATCAATGTAAGAAGAAGCTTGCTGTAGAATTTGAAATGAAAGACCTTGGAATGATGCATTATTTTCTAGGTCTTGAAGTATTGTAGTATCTAGATGAGATTTTCCTAAACCAAGGAAAATATGTAGTAGAAATCCTAAAGATAGTTGGAATGATAGATTGCAAGGCTATGACTTCTCCGATGACAAAAGAATTGAAGTTATTAAATGATGATACCTTGGAATCAGTTGATGCCACCTTATACAGACAAATTATTGGTTCTCTGATGTACTTAACCAATACAAGACTTGATATATGTTTTGTTGTAAATACACTAAGTCGATATATGGTGAACCCCAAACATATTCACCTAATTGGAGAAAAACATGTGACGATGTATCTAAAGGGGAATTTAGATTATGGTCTCAAATATGCATCAAATGGAGAGATCGAATTAAATGGATTTACATATTCAGATTGGGCAAGAAGTTCCAAAGATAGAAAGAGCACTTCAGGATGTTGCTTTAGTCTGGGATCAGGTACGATATAACAACATAACATCATTTAAAGTAGGGAAACATCGCATCATTTATAGATACCTGTCCCAGATACACATTGCATTCATAATTGATTCACAGAAGATATTAAAACAAAAAAGGACACAATGATTCTTCTAAACACTTTGTCATGTCATATTAAATTATGCACAAAACCACAGATTCTCCAAAACATTTCTTTAGTACATGATAAACAAATCTCAATTCATGCATAGATCTTACATAACATGCAACAACTTATCTCTCAAGATCTCTCCCATTATTCATAACACTTGCAATTCTAAATCTACTTATAGGATTGCACCTTTACATTCATGGTCCACTTAGACAACTTCCTAATACTTCTTAACCGATTCTACAAAATAATGACCATTATTTGCAAAATGCAGTACAAAACTACAAAAGATGAAAAAAAATACATAAAATAATATAAGTCCGACTTGTGCGCCGTTCTTCATCTTGCGCAATATATTTGACCTTGTGCAACATCCGCGATGTTGCACAAATAACTTCTTCCAAAACCACCTGCCAACAAGCCCCCAACACAATCTTGTGGCTCGCCCTTGAGCCACATCAGTTGGACATGAAGTACTCATTTATCTTCAGCTTGAAGTCTTTGTACTATCGAGTAATCTCCTTCACCTGTTCTTTAACCTTCTTAGCAATCTCCTGACTTCCTGTCAAGTCGTGCTCCAATGGGTGCTCCACCATCTTTTTCCATGCTTGTCTTGTCAAAATATTAACGTCTGAGCCTAGATCTAGGATGAATGAATCTACCTCATAGTCCCCAATTTGAATATTCATGCGCATCTCTTTTCCAGTCTTTTTCTTATGCAAAGAGTTCACCATGGACTCTTTCTGTCCCTTGGCCAGTCAATGCAATAGACTCTCAATATCGACAAGAAACTCTGGAAGAAGTTCTACAAGGTACCATGCTGTCACAATGGTCCTGCTACCAATGGTGTATCAAAAGCAGTGGGCATTTCAAAACAAGTAAATTACCAGGATTCCTTCCTATCACATCACGTGCTTCAAAGAATGTGTCTTTCTTGGCATCGATATCGTATTGTGCCTTCCTCTTCCCAGCCAACCAAATTTGTGGATCTGGGTTATATTTTCCCATCGACTCACCTTCACGACTGATGACCACAACATCAGCATCCTATGTCCTGGGGTCCTCTAAGATTGTTGCACAGTTGGTCCTTGATTCTGGTTCAATGGTGGATTCACAGGTTGGTTCATGTTCTGATTTGTATTTTGGGTCTGATTCTGCAACTGATTCTGGTTCTACAACTGATTTTGATTCTGCAATTGGTTTTGGTTATGGGTTTGGTTCTACAACTGGTTATAATTCTATAACTGTGGGACGTTTCCTTCTTGCCACCTTGCAATCAATTGTGGTCAGTTCTCAATAGTGTGGTCAATAGCGGTACAATATGTACACTGTGCTTACAATTGTAGACAATCTCTCTGATAATGCCCCAGTACTACGCAATCATAACATTGCACTGGTCCACGAACTTGTCCTCCTCCTTACCAAAGCCTCCACCTCATCGTCCTCGAAATCCTCCATGAAATCCTCCTTGTTGCTGATACTGTGGTTAATGAAATTGTTGTTGTGGGGGATTCAGTTGTTGCTGAACATACTGTGCTGACTAAACATACTATGGCTATTGCGGAGCCATTTACATCTAATTATACTGTGATTGTGGCACAAACTATTGTTGTTGAAGTACAAACTGCATCTACAGTACAAACTGAGGTTGAGTTGGTTGTACCACCTGTTGCTGTAGTTGTGGTTGATGTACCATCTGATGATCCTCTCCCTTCACATAGTATGAGTTGTATGTTCTTTCTTGGAGTAGTTCATATGCATGACAATCCTTATCTTCATGCCCAATAGATCAACAAAATGTGTAGTATAAGTTCATTAGCCTCATCATCATCTTCTGCATATATCCATAGTGTTCATTTTGATGCCCATATACTTGACAAATGTGGCACCATGGTACACTACCACAACTCAATGGGTTCAACGCTCCTGAAAACATGTAGATTCGAAAATTCGGGCAATTATCCTTGGTATGTCCATCTGCGTGACATCGAGTACACCACACCTCTTCATGATGCTCTTTTCCTTTCTTGATATCTTATAAATGGAGTGTCATATTCACCAGCTGTGTCTGAATCTGGTTCATACTGACTGGATTCTCGCCAATCGGAGAAGCTTCCAATTTCATCACAATTTCCTAAGCCTCACTCTATGTTGGAATCTTCTGCTGCATCAGTGGTAGTCTGATATGAGATAGTAATGTCACGATGAACCATTCCTTATGCTGAATGTCTCTCATCTCAAAGTTGACTCTTTCCATTAGTGTCTTAATCCTTTCGTCAAAATACCAAAAAGTTTCATTTGGATGCTGCTTAATTTCCTTCAGCTCTGTAATGTATTGCGCTTCAGATTTTAGTTTTCTGAACCCTTCAATTAATCCTTTTATGAATTTATCCAATGTCTTCACTCGAGTCCTTGTAGGAACTTGTACAAATTTCATGTATCAATCCAATGTGCTACCCCAAAGAGTCGTCATCAATTGGCCCTTCTTGACATCATCATGCACAGGTTGTCTGACAGTCCATACTCCCTCACATAGGAACTAGTATTGATCTGGATCCTCAGTTCCATTCCATGAAACAGAGGTAACTTCACCTTGTTGCCTATCATTCTTGGCCTTCTTCCTACAGTTTTTGATCTACTACTATTAGAGTGTTACTGGCACGTTGGACACGTCAGTGTTGAACTTGTGTTTCTTCCTGATTGTGATGTAGTGTGTGGAGGTGTGGGTACCTTGCTACTTAGAGTTGATATTACCTTTAACTCGGGCACAACCTGGCTGTCCTCATCATCACTGTAGGGTTTCTTTGTCCCCTGTGGTCTTCCTTCGTGGTATTGCGTTTTGATCGCAGTAGGACCTTCCCCTTTCCTCTACCTCTTCTCTTGTCGGAACCTTTCTCCTCCTCTCATAAGACCACTCTCTTCCTCAGCTTCCCTTGTAGTCTCATCATAACTTGCAACCATCTACCCTGTATCATTCCATTCATTCCCCCATGTCTTCACATTATCCATAGCCCATGCACACCAGAATTCTACTACTAAAGGTGCATATTCAATATGCCCTTTTCACATTTGAGCATCTTAATGGACAATTGCAACGAAAAAAGAAACCTACCTCATGGCCCATTGAAGAACTAAGTGATGTATGCTTCCAAGATACTATCAAGCCAGACTTCAACAACCCGTGATGCTCTGTTGTCTACCTCCTGCAATTCCTAGATCAATTTTGGGGTCCAAGAAGTTGGCTCACCTCCTTGGAAATTTGTCTTGCAATAGATCAATCATGCAAACCACTCATACAAGATGATCGAGAACTCAGAGAAAAAATAATCATGTGGACTGTCTTGTATGTACTCTTCCAACCACTTATCCGTCATCAGTCCAAGGTTCTGATTTTATTTCTTAGCAAACTCTTGGAGCTTCTGGTCGAACCAGTCTTGAATTTTCGGTCTCATCGGATGCCACAACATGTACTCCCTCCTCTTCAAACTAAGGTCTCGACAATGAAACCATTTGTTGACACAACTCAGTTGACATGGGTTCCCTCTCTCTTGACACCCAAACCACCGCGGTCTCCTTGAGCACCAGCCGAGACAGGTTTTACCCCTTCCAAAAACACCCACAGAGCGGATGAAGTCTCACCCGAGATGTTCGAGGGAGAGCTCATGGAACCAAGTTTCCGCAAAAATAAGGAGGACCATTTGCATATACTTATCAACTTAGCACAACATTATTCAACCGATCTAATCATTCAACTTATATGTTAACAGAACCATATCATCATTTGACAGATCGCATTGTCATACCAAAAATGCAATAAACACATTGATCTACAAACATCTCTAACATCATTTAAAGCAAGGAAACATATCCATGTTGCAGATGCATATTGCATTCATAATTGAGTTGTAGAATACAGTAAAATAGAAAAATAGAAAAGGACACAACGATTCCTCTCAACACTCTGTCATGTCATATTAACTTCCGCACAAAACCATAGATTCTAAAAAATAGTTCGTCAGTACATAGATCAACAGATCTCAATTCATGCAGAGATATTACATAACATGAAACAACTTAGCTCTCAAGATCCTCTCTCGTTATTCTTAACACTTGCAATTCTACATATACTTATAGGCTTGCGCCTTTACATTCATGGTCCACTTAGAAAACTGCCTAACTACTTCTTAACTGATTCTACAAAATAATGACTATAGCAGGGATTTCTCCCTTGCTACAGGGAAGGAATGGCCACCTTTCATCTATAGGACAAAAGGATAGGTTCCTGGTGGTAAATGTAAATAAAAACAGAACTAAAAGAAAGAAAAGGAAAAAAAAGAAATGGAATGGATGGAAACCCCTCTGTAAACACTGTTAGGGTTTAGCTCCAGCAACCTGCAAACAAATGTTAGAACCAAAATACCTACAAAAACATGTTAGAAACAAACTTGCAAATAAACTATGGATTAGAAAACAAATGAAATACTAAAGCAAATACAGAAAATAGCATTGGTATACCTTCTCTTGATGGAATGGGCCACCATGCCCTAGCTTGGAGAAGCACCTCTCTTGGATGGGGGAGCTATGGCTCAATGGGAAGATGGAGGAGAGGGAGTGTGGGTGGCTTGAGAGACAAAGGGTCTCAAGGCATCCACTCAGGCATCATAACAATATGCAATGGAGAAGTGTTTTGAGAGTGAACCGCACCCCTCTATTTATAGCTTTTTTGGGGGCTTTTTAGGGTTTTAAGCCCCTGGTTGGGGCTTTAGCACATTTTTTGGTATTTTAGCCCCTTTCGCCATATCTTTAGCTCCTTTTGGGGTTTTTATCTCCTTTAAGGGATTTTAGCCCCCTTTTGGAGGCTTTAGCCCCTAGGAGAACTATTTATGCTCTTTTTTGGGGTTTTTAAGCCCTTTTGCTCATTTTTTAGGGTGTGGGGGTCCAATGGGGTGAAATGAGGGTCATTCATGGGTGTCCTTGGGTGGTGTAGGCCATGTAGAATTGAGTGAGGGATTTTTTGGGTTAAAATATTGCCCCGTGATGTGTGAGGGAAGGAGCTCATCATATGGCTGACGAACATCATAGGATTTGCTGCGGAGAGGTGGTGCTTCTGGGGCTGGGGCATGGTGGCTTTTAGTTTTTATATTAATATGGTTCCCATCAATGGGTGAGATACAAATAATGTGTGACATGTATATGGACGAGGTGGGAATCCCCATGCTCATGACAATGTCAAAAGAATAATGTGATCTATGCTCTAAAATACAAGATCCAATCATATACAACTAATGATACATAGTGGTTTCCTCACTGAGAGGCTAAATACAATACTGATCTGAAGAACTACTACATTGGACCCATGGCATTCTCATGGAATGCTATATCTTCATGACTGAGAGCATGTTGGATCTGGAATAGTACATAGCTGTATGGACTCATTGATGGAGAGTCAGAGTCTTTGTGGTACAAGTATGTTGCATCAATCATAAATATATATAGAAGCACTGTTGGGGCTTCTGAACACTGTCTCCAACTCAACCCGAAAATCATAAGGGACATAACCTATTTAGGTCCCTTGAATAGACTCATCAATTTTCTCGAGTTAGGTGACATCTGGGGTCTTTGACCAAATACTGCACGGACCAATACCCTATACAAATCTCAACGGTGCAATGATGTAGTTGGAGTCGAGCACGTGAGAAACAACCACCCCAAGAGGCACTAAGGACTCCTCTCAAGTGGTCCAAGGAACTCATAAATGAGGTTAATGAAACCAAAGATATAGCGACCTCTGGGTCTATATTCTGGAATATATGTGTTGTCGTCGATAGAGGGAGACCTGCCCCAGGTCAAGGAAATGGTGTTTCCTTGACCAGAAGTGTGAGGGAGATAACCGAAAGACATGATACAATCTGTGAACTGACCCACTGAATGGGGGGGGCTGAAGGGAATGAGTTGAACAGGGGCAGGGGGAGTGTAGTAGACTCAAACTTCCTTTGTTTAGAGTATGACGGCAGGGCGGACCAGGCAGCAAATGAAACTGACTCATGGGAATGGGATCATAGTTGTAATACCGGGAATGTCACTACAGATGGGAAATACTTGGGGGAGTTAGACACTTTCGATATTGATGGGATCCAAGGAAGACACATTGCAGAGTACTCTGAACAAAGGCGACTCAAAGGAGGAATGCTGCCAAACTGTTTTCTGTGGGGTCGTGTCTAGAAACACTATTGTGGTACGATCTAATGGATTTTTAGCGAGCCCGAGAAAGTAAATGCTCGATGGTGCTTTCAATTTTAGAGAGTCTGAAAGCACGAAGAAGACTCCAGTGGGGGTTCTTTTTCGTTGGTAGTTTCCTGTACCCGAAAAAGGATAAAAGTATGCATAGGAGAGCTCACCCATCCTTTTTTAGGGGATGGGAGACTTCTTTACCATTGGTAGTCTAGTCAGGATGGAAAAGGTTAAACCTATACTGACTGGACGATCATTCCAATACTTTTACGAGCATGAACGAAACCAAGTTTGCTCGGTGATCTTTTCTTGCTGAGAAGGCTGGAAAAGAGCTTAACGACAACCTGTGGTGAGATTTTTGTAAAGTTCGGCCCCTCTGCCCAAGAAAGCATAAAAGTATGCAGAGGGGAATGGTCTTGGCTTGAATATGCCAAGGTGGTCCTTTTCATTTGATGGTATACATAGTCCGCAAAAGGAGATAAATGAGACGATGTAGATGCCCTTTCCTACACTTTAACAAGTGGGAAAGGAAGCAACTACACTCGACCATCTTTTCATTCTTTTAGGAGTCAGAAAAGAGCTTAAACAAAACTCTAGTATGCTCAACTGATTGTGGTGGCACAGTAGGTTCCCCATGTCGGGATGGTGGACAGTGGTCCAAAGGTCATCCACACAGTATGGACAGAGCAGGTGGCTCTGAAGCATACCAATACATGCATGGGATAGATCATGGTAGAAGCACGCGAGTTGGTGTGACAAGGGCACGCAAACTGAGGTGGCTCTCAGACAGAGGTCAGGAGAGCTGTGTGTGAGTTGTGGTGGACGAACTTGACTACATGTGATGTGAGTGCAATTCCGGAGGCAGTTATATGCCAAATACATGAAAAATAAATAATTCATCTTCTGGACAATGGTCTAGAGATCCACATAAGGTGTGGTGGATGAAGTAGACGGCTATATGCTAAAATAAAAATGATGTTACTTAACGGGTGGTGGCCCAAGAATCCGCAAGTACACGTTCGTGGACACTTGCATCACCATGTTATGGCTCACAAATTGAGGTGACTTTTAGGAAGTGGTCCTAAAATTTGTTTCTTAAACATGAGACAATGGTCTCATAAGGAGATAGAGGACAGAATTCTGAAACTAGTGGCGCTAACGGTGTCTCAAATGGACTCCGTATGGTCCTGTTATGTTGAACGGGAGAAATTAGGTCAAAGAGGGCCTATATAAGGGTGGGGACCACTTTGTGAAGTGTCATTGTCACTGTTCATTGTGGAGTTAAAGAGGTGGGCCCTAGATTTTCATTTGCTGATTTCTCCTGTTCTGACTAGTGGTTTTCAGTTCCACGACTTGTAGGTAAGAGCTCTTGCCAAATCTCTTCTTTTTGGTGGTTTACATTCTGCATTTGGTCACTTGGAGGTCCTCCATGAGCCTATTGGGGTTTCATGGAGCCAAGTCGCACCTTTCGAGGGAAAAAGATCGACCTGGTCACACCTGTGGGGCATTTTTGAGGGACCTGGTCACTCATTTTTCCCAAACGGGTGCGACTTGGCATCTAGGTGACATTTTTTGATGAGAGCAGTGGATGACATCTATGTTTTGCTTGTGCAAGATGGCTGAGATTAAGTGGTGGGAGAGAGACTGTAAAGACCTTCGAGAGGCATCATTGCGGGATGGGAATGTGTGTGATACACTAGCCCATTGTGGTTTACTAAAGTTCATGAGGATACCCCTCATGAAGAGCTTGCATTTGTTGCTGCAAACGCTGGTGAGCTTTTGGGATATTGAGGAGGAGGCCTTCCTCTTCCAGGGCCAGTGTATAGAGCTCACGTTGGCAGATGTGTACTTCCTAATTGGGCTTCCTATGTTGGGAGTTGTTGGTGACTTGGCACTTGTGCTATATTGGGGGGATACATTGGAGGAGCTATGTGATAGGTACTGTTACGCTACTGCGTATGTGCGTGGCTCCCACATATTGATGTGTGACATTGAGGACCTGTCGACATGGGTGGTCGTTACATTACTGCTGCCTATCTTGGGTTCCACGGGGGGCCACAAGATATCTAGAGGGAAACTTCAGTTGGTAGAGCATGCTATGGGGGGCACGTACTATGGGTGGGCCTAGATGTATCTTTAAGCTGTTCGGTGTCAGCTGAACAATGTGAAGGCATCTAGGGTAGTCTTTTGCTTTGGCTCCTTTCTATGTGCTTTCTTTTTCGAGAAAGTACCTACATTGTGTCCACACCGGGTTGTGCAGGAGAGTGGTCCGCGGGAGCCGTGCATGCATAGGTGGTGCCATATGATGGTACATGAGGGTGGCGGTAGAGTGGGATGCTTCTTCACTGAGGATTTGTTGGAGCAGTGGTGTCAGTTTCCAGTGGTCATTGAGGAGTACTCGTATGTGGGTATGAACTATCATGGGGACCCCAAGATGCCTCGACCTGCAGGGAAGGAATAGGGACCAGCTGGTATGTATGTGTGATGTTTTTATGTTCATCTTTACACATAGTGTAGTTGAGCTGGTTGATAGTTGTATGTTTATCTATGTAGACTGATGGTGTCCTTTTGTGTATGCATATATTGGCCCTCGCCCGCTGCCCAGATATCAGAGGCGAGTGGTTGCTATGGCACCTACGGCAGTTCCTCCAAGGATCCCTCGGAGGTGACGGTGGGAGTTGGATGGACTTATACCGCATCTGGAGTGGATTGTTGCTTGGGTCTCTGATGATGGCTGGTAGCATTTGAGCAATTATGTGATTGCTTCCATTCATAGTTTTCCTCTAGAGTGGACCGTTGTGATGAGGAGGATGGTCGTGGCCTATGATTACTTTCATCGAGCGGCGAGAGGTGATCTTCCTATAGAGGATGAGTATTCTAATGAAGATGATGATACTAAGCCAGATGATGAGTTTGAGTCAGATTAGTAGCCTAGTGGGGCTGCCCCTAGTGCGTTGGTGCACTTAGGAGTTCTTGCATCGCTATGTATATTCCATTGAGCAAGCATATGTGGCTTCTCATTTTCTACTAGACATATTTTGGACATGCGACTTATATATCTATATATATATGTTTTTGACAGATGTGGATGCACTTTTATGATGTTATATGTGAGTCTTTTTATGATGATGTGAAATGCGAATGCCTAGATGATGTATTGTTACACTTGTGTGTGTATTTTTGGATATTATTATGCATGATGTTATGGTTGTATGTTTCCTATATGTGATTATGAATGTGCCAGTTTAGAATGTCATTAGCCATTTGATCTGCTACACTATTGAAATTTCTGGGAACATGTGTGAATGTAATGGACTCAAATGTTCTAACCATCTGTTTAGTGTGCAGGAATTTTCTAAAGAGGCAGGGATCACGTACCCGATAGTAGTTGTTCAATTGGGAAACAAGCGGTTGGGAATCTAAGAAGACATCGAGGTGGTGAATGCCTAACTGGAGAGCAACGGCCAAGAGGCCATTGACACCATCACACTTAGCCTGGTTGTTGGTCTCACTGCCCATGCATATTCAATCGATATGGATCAACTCGTGCGACAGGGAGTAGATGACCCATGCAACCGAGGTGAGGTTCGGAGACCATCTGCTTGCTCCATCAGCAAATCCCATATACCGGTCTGAGGTAGGATCCATCTGGAGCAATAAGGGGAAATGATACATAAGACTCACTTTTAAACAATGTGTAAAACAAAAAAGGAAAAGACTATAATACAAGTTGCACTATCGTTACTCAAAGGTGTGACATTTGTTCGGGTACACAGGGTACTCCCAAAAGACCTAACACCTTGAGCAACCACTTCACACAAATAGATCATAGATCAACACACCGATGTTTGTCACATGGTTAAAACTCTCAAGAGGGAAACAGTCCATGGCCCCATCCAAATAGCTACTTGGACCAAATTATTATGCAAAAGAAAGAAAGTTACATGAGCTTCTCATAATCGATCAACTAGCCCAGGACACTCTATGCTCTTTAAATAGAGATCATAGACCAATCAGGTGTTAAGCCATGGATCAATGGTAGGTATGATCTAAGATAAGTTGAACCATCAAATCACTCTATGTCTAGAACATATCGTGATCGTCGGATTAGAATATTTACAAATGCATACTAATGCATACTAAAGAAACACACTTTTACCTAACAGATATATTACACAAGTTGATCTTAACTAACTCCTAAGTGTCTAAATATCCTAACATCCCCCCTTAAGAACAACTTGGGATAGGATTGAAGGATTTACAAAAGTGACACTATTAGGAGAAGGAAGGAGGCATTAGAACCTATCCCCCCTTAAGGACACATTCATGAACTCCTAACATAGACCGAAGTTTAGAAAAATTTGCTTCTGTAAGAGACTTGGTGAAGATGTTTGCAACATGATCATCTGTAGGGAAATAGAGCACTTCAATAACACGATCATGAACAAGATTTTTTATGAAGTGCATGTGTAGCTCAATGTGTTTGCTGCGGTGATGTAGAACTAGATCTTTAGCAAGCTTGATGGCACTTTGATTGTTGCACCAAAGTGGAGTAGGCTGCTGCTGCTCGAATCCAAACTATGAAAGGATCTGTCGAAGCCATAAAGCTTCCTAATTGGCATTAACTGTAGCTCGATATTTTGCTTCTGCTAAAGAAAGAGCAAGAGCTTGTTGTTTCTTACAATCCCAAGTGACAGGTCCAGATCCCAGACTGAAAACATAACCTACAGTAGACTTTCGATCATCAGGATCGTCGGCCCAATCTGAATCAGTGAAACCAACCAACAAAGGTTTCCCCCCTGTACTGTAATGAATCCCAAACTGAATTGTACCTTGAATATATCGAAGTATTCTTTTTTCTGCTTTCTAGTGACTTTCATGAGGAGTTTTCATATAATGGGCAACACGACCAATGGCAAAGGAAAGGTCAAGACAGGAATGAGTCAAGTATAAAAGACTACCAACAAGCTGATGATACAAGGTGGCATCTACTTGAGGGGAAGTACAAGTGGCAGAAAGTTTGACACCAGACTGAAAGGGAGAAGGGGCTCGCTTACAATATTCCATGTGGAAGCAACGAAGAAGGTCATAAGCATACTTAGACTGGGAAAGAAAGATTCCTTCTTTGGTTTGCAAGACTTGGAGACCAAGAAAATAATGCAAATGTCCTAAGTCTGACATTTCAAAATTTTGCTTAAAACTAGATTTCACATGAGTTATAAGTTTAGGGTCACTACCAGTAAGGATAAGATCATCAACATAAAGAACAAGTATGATGAGATGGTTTCCTACTTTCTTGGTATCAACATTGGGGTCAGAATGGCATCTAGAAAAACCAGTGTCAAGGAGAAAGCTATCCATTTTGGCATACCAAGCTCTAGGAGCTTGCTTAATGCCATATAAGGATTTCTTAAGGAGACAAACAAGGCTAGAGTTATTCTGAACATATCCAAGAGGTTGTTCCATGTAAATTTCCTCATGTAAATCACCATGTAAGAAGGAATACCTGACATCCATTTGATGGATTTCCCAGTTATGTAAGGCTGCAAGGGAAAGAACAAGGCGGATGGAGTTCATTTTTGCTACAGGGGCAAAGGTTTCATTGTAGTCAATCCCTTCAACTTGGGAAAAACATTTGGCAACTAACCCTGCCTTAAGTCTTTCAACACTTCCATATGATGCATACTTAGTTCTGTAGACCCATTTACATCTAACAAGTTTTCTTCCTTTTGGAAGAGGAACAAGATCCCAACTATCGTTTTCCATTAAGGAACGATATTCTTCATCCATAGCTGCATCCCAATATGGATTTCCTGAAGTTTCTGCAAAAGTTTCGGGATCATGATTCTCGAAAACTTAAGCCAAAAGAGAAGAGGCTCACTGAAACTAAGAACATGTTTGACATTGATCTCTAGGATCACCGGCAAGATCACTAGCTCCTTCACATGTTGAATGGAACCATCGAGGAAGTATTGGTTCTGGTGCAATTGGAGGAATGTGAGTAGGTGAAGGTGGATTTTCATCCTCACTGTCATCATCAGAAACTGGAGTTGGAAACCTATCAAGGAAGCTGGAAGAAGAAGAATAAGAAGGCACAATCGTCGAATCAGGCTCGCAGGCCAAAGATGGCACACCCTCCAAGTTAGGCTCGCGGGCCAAGAGATTTTCATCAAATTTAACATCTCTTCTAATGATTATATCATGAGAATGTGGCTGAAGAAGTATATAACCTTTTACATCTTCAGAATATCCAACAAATATGCACTTTTCACTTTTAAGCTGCAATGCTTTCTGTTTTTCATCCAGAATGTGAGCCCATGCTTCACAACCAAACACATGAAAATGACTTACATCTGGTTTAATTTTAATCCATGCTTCTTCTGGTGTTATACCCTATAAAGATTTAGTGGGTGTGCGATTAACTATGTAATTTGCACAATTTATGGCCTCATCCCAATATTGAAGACTTAGTCCTTTAGATTGGATCATACAATTAGCCATTTCTTTCAAAGTGTGGTTCTTCTGTTCAGCTACACCATTTTGTTGTGGTGTATATGGAACAGTGTGTTGTTGTTGGATTCCTTGTTCAGTGCAAAAAGTAGTGAACTAGTAGTTAACATATTCTCCTCCATTGTCAAATGTTAACTTAATAATTTGATGACCAGATTGTTTTTCAACAAGGGCCTTGTAGGCCAAGAACATGTTAAATACTTTGCTCTTAAGTTTTAGGAAGTAAACCCAAGTGCGTCTGGAGTAGTCATCAATGAAGGTTAAGAAATATTTGAAACCATAAAAGGAAGCAGATGGAAGAGGGCCACACAAGTCACTATGCACAAGCTCTAAGGGAACTGAGGCGTGCCAAGAGGCATGTTTGTCAAAACTATCCCGATGATGTTTTTTGAGTACACAACCAGAACAAACACCACCCTTGCAAGATACTAGCGGAAGACCAGTCACCATATTTTCTTTACATAGCTATTGCAATGAGCGATAATTTAAGTGACCAAATCACTCATGCCAAAGTTTGCTCAAGTTATCACTATCAGCAACAAAAACTGAAGGAAAAGGTGATGACCCAAAGTTGTTAAATTTGTACAACCTGGTAATATCATCAACAGTTCTAGTAGCAAGGATATTTTGAGGATTTTTAAAATCCTTGATTACAACTTGGTGAGGTGTAAATGTCATAGTTTTACCTTTACCTGAATGAGTAATTTGATAGATTGATAACAATTTGCAGGAAATTTTTGGAACACATAGTACATCACTGAAATGACCATTTTCTACTGGAACTATTCCAGATCCTACAACACTTAGAGATCTATCATCACCAACAAATACTTGTTTGGTGTTACATTCATGCATAGTAGAAAATATGGCTTTATCCTTAACCATATGATAAGATGCTCTAGAATCAATGAGCCATTCAATTGAAGTAGAAGAAAAAGATGCAGTTTAAGAGTAACCAGAAGCACAAAGTGCATGTCCATGAGAGGTAGATTCTGAAGACGAATCTAGGCTGATGTGGTGCTTCTTCATTGCTACTTCCAAGGCTGCCATCTTCTTAAAACACTTAGATTCATCATGATTATCTTTCCCACAAAAATTACAATGACGCTCAGTCTTCTTTCATTTTTTATTGGATCCTTTGTCATTTTTTAAAGAAGGAGATGACTGAGAGTGTTTGGGACCCTTGTTGTTTGCCTTATTATTGTGAAATTCTTTTTCTTGGAAGGCTTGGACTTTTCTTTCTGTTGGGACAATAAGGCTTTCCCAGATGTATCTGCATTGTTAATTATTCCAAGATGAATGAGATTATCTTCCTCTCTAATTAAGGAATCACAAAAGGATTCAAGGCTAGGCTCTTAATAGCTACCTACAGTCAAGGATTCTTTCATGGAGTAGAATGTAGATACAAAAACAGAATATGCAGGTCCAAGTTTTGAAAGAATATGATAAATAAATTGTTTGTCTTCTTTCTTAATCTTGCATTCTGCACATAATAGTCTAAGAGTTTTATACTTAGATAAATAGTCTTGAATGCATGAAAAATCATTTGGATTCAAGGAAAGCAACTCATTCTCAAGTTGATGACCCCGAATTTCATTGTGTTTACCAAACACAGATTCCAACTTTTCCCAAGCGAGATTAGGTTCATTAATTCCAAATATGTGGAATCGCAAATCAGTAGAGATTGACATCCCAATCAATCCATGAGCTTCATCACATCTATTTGCCCATTTAATTTTCTTATCATCATCAATGGGTTCTATTTCTTTCCCTGATGTTATCCTGAAAAGTTCCCTACTTCATAGAACATCCTCCATATGATATTTCCATGAGAAATAGTTAGAACTTGTAAGTATAATATCACAAGGGGCGGCCATACTATAAAATATTGGCTGAAAGAATAGAAACTAACTATCTAGATGCATAGAGCTCGAAAAAAAATGCAGTTTTAAAAAAATAGCACTTAAAACTGATTCTAGATGATGAAGTTATGCTTGATCAAAGAAAAAGTTGAAGATGTCCCCAATAGTGACATGGCAGATATTAACTTGACCAACTAAAAAAAGAAGCCCCCTCTTCCCAAGATCAACCTTTGACAATCACTTTTACAATAAAGTTGCTTTGAAGTGAATCACTTTTGTAGAAAAAGTGATGTTCACTTTTACAATAATGTGACTTTTAAATAGTGCAGCAATAAATTAAAGGACTTAAGTGACTCACTTTTATTTTATTTATGTGAGATGCACTTTTACAATAAAGTAACTTGAAAATAGAAATTGCATGCACTAAAAAGTAGCTTAATAAGACTTGAACTCAAGACCTATTAAGTAATAAAGCAACTTTGGACCAAGTGAGCTAAGTTTAAAAGGTACGTAAAATAATGGAAAGAGGAAGGGGGCTTTTTTTTTTTTTTACTCTTCTCTCTCGTTCTCCGTGCTTGCTTTCTTTTCCTGCAAATCACAAAAAAAACTTTTCCACACAATGGGGTTAGATCTTGGTTAGCTTACCCGGAAAGTCTATGTTTTCAAGTTTTCTCGTTGTTTTTTATTTTCCGTGGTCGCACAAGGTGCACG
The DNA here is from genome assembly GCA_001517045.1 of Pseudotsuga menziesii. Taxonomy (NCBI): domain Eukaryota; kingdom Viridiplantae; phylum Streptophyta; class Pinopsida; order Pinales; family Pinaceae; genus Pseudotsuga; species Pseudotsuga menziesii. The sequence continues at coordinate 85,362 of LPNX010225524.1, forward strand.
GCAAAGAGCATACGTAGCCAAGAAGAGAAGAAAAAAAAACTTCCCCTTACTGTTTCTGATTCGCCGCGATCACGCAAGGTGCACGGAAAAGAGCATACGCATTCAGGGAAGGTAACAGTCCAAGACTAAAACAAAAAGGATCTAATAATAAACTGATAAAATATGAGAGATTTACAAAAAAGCAAATCTATCACTGTAACATTATAACTTCAGATTTGCCGAAATGGGTGTTTCTGGAGAAAACGGAAATGGTTTTCAATGAAACAAAAACTATTTTCCAATGGAAACGACGCTCCAGACGCAATGGAATATCTCCCATAGGTCACAATTGCACAAAAAATCTAGAACCAGAAAACCTTTCAAATTTTCGGCAACACCGATTCCAGATCTTGATCAAAATTGAAAGCGACTCTTCATAAAAGCTCTGATACCATGTTCGGGTACACAGGGTACTCCCAAAAGACCAAACACCTTGAGAAACCGTTTCACACAAATGGATCACAGATCAACACACCGATGTTTGTCACGTGGTTAAAACCCTCGAGAGGGAAACAGTCCACGGCCCCAGCCAAATAGCTACTTGGAGTAATTTATTATGCAAAAGAAAGAAAGTTACATGAGCTTCTCATAATCGATCAACTAGCCAAGGACCCTCTATGATATTTAAATAGAGATCATAGACCAATCGGGTGTTAAGCCACGGATCAATGGTAGGTATGATCTAAGAGAAGTTGAACCGTCGGATCACTCTATGTCTAGAACATATCGTGACCGTTCGATTAGAATATTTACAAATGCATACTAATGCATACTAAAGAAACACACTTTTACCTAATGGATATATTACACAAGTTGATCTTAACTAACTCCTAAGTGTATAAATATCCTAACACATTAGAGGGAAAGTCGTTTGGACTTTCAGGGGATCAGCGATCATTCCTTTGTGTGACATGATGAACCCTAGGAGATGGCCCGTCAGGACACAGAAAACACACTTGAAAGGGTTCAAGCAGATTTTGTACTTGCGACATCATAGGAAGACTTGCCGCAAGTCATCTATGTGTTGTGCTTTCTCCTACAATCGCGCAATGAGGTTGTCAAGACAAACTAACATGATGTGAATGAGGCCGTGGAAACAGTGTGTCATAGTGCATTGGAAGGTGGCTCCAATGCTTTTCAGGCCAAAAGGCATTACTTGATATGTGAATGTGCCCCATGGGGTTGTGAACATAGTCTTGTAACGATATTCTTTTCTGATTTAAATTTGGTTATACCCAGAAAATCTGTCCATGAAGGAAAAGGCCTCATGTCCAGCGCATGCATCGATAATATGATCAATGAAGGGTGTTGGGAAGTTGCCTCTGGGACACGCCCCATTGGGATCGCGGAAATATGTGCAAACGCAGATGATACACTATTTTTTATTCACGGGAATAGGATTAGAAACCCAAGTGGTGTAGGTAATGGGGTAAATGAAGCCAGCTGTGCGCAGCTTCTCTATCTTGGTTTTGACCGCGGCTACTTTGGAAGGATGGATGGGCCATTTCTTTTGGCGTATGGGGGCCACATCGAGCCATGTGTCGATGTGGTGTTCCATGATGGATGGATCCAAGCTAGGAATTTCAGTGTAAGACCAGGAAAAGATGTCACAGAATTCTTGGAAGAGAGCTTTGTAGGTAGCGACTTCTTCCGAGGAGCAGGATGCCCCCAGCATGATTTATTCAACAACCTTGGGATTGGTTGAGATGTTGATTTTGATGGTTGGTGAGATGTTGGCCATGTTCCCTTCTTCGAAGGCATTTGGTGCCGAGATGGGGTTCTTGAACCAGTCAACTTTCCCATGAATGAAATCCTTGGTTTCCATAGAAAACTAGTCTGACTGCAACACAAGATCATTGGGGAGAAAGAATGAGCGATGGTGCATGTCGTCCCATGGGTATTCCGGGGTGATTAGGGATTCAAGTATCTCCTCATCATTGTGGAAGAAATGAAGATATAGGTCTGATGGACCATCATTGGAGGTGGAGACGAGCAGGTCGGTAGAACTAGACATCATGTAAATGGACATGGTGTCCGAAGAAGGAGGTGGGGGGTGAAATTATTCGATCAGGGTGATCTCAGATTCAAGGGAATGTTGTCAGAGGTTAGCAAAAGCCATTTGGGACTAAACAAATTCTTGACAGTGGTGAGAATAGTGTCCATACAAACCGTAGAGGGCACAAGCATGGTTTGTCCCCAGTGACTTGTTTCTTACTATTGGCATGCTTGGAAGCTCAACCATGGGGAGGTTTTTGTTTGTACCCATGGCATCCAAATGCAGACGGATTATAGGAATCCTGAGGCATTTATGAGTTGGATGGCCCTATTCTTCGTATACGACGCAAGGTGGGTTCTGTCGAGGCTCTGCGGTGGCTTTCGCGTTCTTTCTCCTGGCCCTTTTTGGGTGGGGCGGTGCGGGTGCAGTGTTTGTTTTTTGCGGGCCAGGTGGAGGATAAGACTCGACCGCAATGCATTGCATGGGAGTTAAGACTACCTGGGGCATTGGTGGTTGAGCTGGAGGATCAAGATACTGTTAACACCCAAAAATGGTTAACTACCTCATCTACCCCATTACATGGCTCATTTGTCCACTTTCCTACCATATCTCCATCAAAAACCCATAAAACCATCTAAAAAGTCACCGAAAAGCTTAAAATGCCTCCAAAAGGCTATAAAATCCTTTTTTCCTCCAAAAATATCCAAAAAGGAATAAAAAATATAAAATAATGAGGAAAAAAGAAGAAATCCTAAATAGCTGAAACCCTAAACAGCTAAAACCCTAAAAAGCCGACCTAAACCACATGGTTTTATAAATAAGTGATGGAGACCCATTATTCCAGATCCATAATCATAAGCACCCTGCCTCTGCCGAAATTATTCCTAAAACCCTAGCTTACCATCAAGCTACTTTCACCATTGAGAATTCTTTTGGCCCATTTCCACCATCGGAGAAGGAGAAGAAGCAGCTTGGAGCTCGACGCCACCGACATCGGACTAGCGCAACGGACTCCATCAACCTCCTCATTGGAGGTAACATCAATAAAGTTCATTATTTACCATTTACTGCTTTTTGTTTTATGTTATTTACTTTCTGCTGTTTTGCTTCATGAATGTTTAGATTTAATTTTTATTTTAGTTATAGTTTTTAATTCATACATCATTGAACTGCTACTAAGGAATCCATATTCCTTAGTAGGTGCTCATTCGCACAAGCTAGGGTGAAAACCCTAGCAACAGTTTTGGCAACTCTGCTGTCTTTTTTAGTTTATTTTTCCGTACTGTACTTTCGGTTGTCGTTTTCGGCCGCCGAAAACCGCACTTTTTTCTTCCGCAGTCGCGTCCCGACCGCGCATTTCCGGCCCTAACCTGCGACCAGCCCGCCGCTGTCGGCCTTTTTCCTGCATCCTGGACGCGTCTTTGAACTTTACCAGTTGCGCCCCGACCGCGTTTTTTCAGCCCACAGTCGCGATCTGACCGCGCCTGTTCATTACACAGTCGCGATCCGACCGCCGCTGTCAGCCAGAACCCCGCAACCTAGACCGCGCCTGTTTCCTTTAAACCCGCGATCTGCGCGCGACTGTTGCCTTCAAACCCGCGGTCCGACCGCGCGAGTCCACCCCATACCCGTGGTCCGCGAACTGTTTTTTGCCCTTGTTTCCGCGCCGAAACCCAGCCACTTTGCCTCCATTTTTCCTGCACTTGCACAGCCACCTGTTCCACTTGCAACCCTACAGCCATTTCTGTCCCTTGTTTATAGATTTGTTTAAAAAAAATTTAGCATTATTTATTTCAGAAAAAATTCGCATGGTAAATTTTTTTTAAAGTTTTTCATACATTATTATTGTTGTTGAGCAACTATTTTGGATTCATAACCTCATAAGCACACAATCTATCCCTTAATTCAAGTGAGACCTAAAATTTACTTAACTCAACCAACACTATAACCTCATTTGAGGAACACAAAATAACTTTGTAGTTAGGTAGGATCAGGGGGATAGGCTTCCAATAACACCCCTCGGTTATTTACACGTGAGACATAGTTGTTGTCCATTAGGGAACCAAAATCCCTTAGTATTTTTTGACACGGTCACAACCAGTTTATCAGAGGGCCTCTCCCTTAGGAGGGTTGAAGTCGTGAGATTGGTTCCGGAAGTCTGAGTGGAATACCGAAATCCATTCAGTAACTGAAGGGCTACCTTTCGCAGTTCTCGGAATATCCCTGTATAGGGAATATTGCGGTTAAAGGACCAAGCAGCAGATTTACCTTTCTGTACGTGTCATGAACGGGGTATCTTAGTTGCCATACTTCTAGGTTTGCATACCCGGTGTCCCTCCCGGTAGGGGGATACTTTAGCCATTTGACTTTCCTATTTATATTGTCTGACTTGGATTTCATCACCTTGCAGAGGATATACTTAGTTGAGTCATAATACTATTAGTTAGGTGTTTGCATGCTCCCTTACCTCCTCTTGGTCTAGTGAGTCCACCAATTTTTTCTTTTTTAGGAAACCGACTGCTTATTGGTATTCTGACCACTTTGTTGACACTCCGCCTATTGTAGCACACAGTTACACTAGGTGTTTTGAGTTGTTTTTTGGCCTGAGCGCCTTATTTTTCAAGCTCTCCTTCTGCACACACGGTTGCATTAGGGTTTTTTGAGTTGTTTTTCCGACACCACAACCCACATAGTTGAAAACCACTTATCACCATTGACTCTCCGAGACATTCTCGTCGCCTCAGAGGCGAGCCCCCACAGCATGGTTCACTTGACACCACCCGTCATCACCGTAGATCTCGAGCCTTGTCATTTGACTCCACTCGTCAGCGGCATAGGACTCCGTCACCAGATTCTGAGAACACTCTTTACACTGCCCCCACTAGCCCCATGGCTGGCGTGAATCCCAATCCCTTCATTATAGGGACCACCGGTGGTACATCCGCCACTATACCAGTTACTACACCTATCATGGGTATGCCCTCTACGGGAGGCCCCTCTACCATTCCCCTCACCATACCTACTCCCACGGCAGGAATACCCATACCCACTCCATTAGTAACTCCTACCGCCCTTGGTGGCGCAGGACCTTCTCATACCACCGTAGTTCCCCCACTTGGGGGCAACCTCCCTCACATGACCCCTCCACCAAGGGGCATGGGCCCCAACGTGGTCCAACCCACTACCGTGCCACACCCTTCATCCAGTTTTCCATACATGGCTAGCCTCAACCTACCTGACCTAGCCAGGTTAACCAACGACCCCATCCGGCACAACCCTGTGTGGCCCCACATGCCTACCAAACTCCCCTCTGACATCCCTAAGTTTGAGGGTAAGGCAGGTGAGGACCCACAGAACCATATCATGTCTTTCCATCTATGGTGTTCCTCCAATTCCATAGTAGACGACTCCATTCGCCTTCGTTTATTACAGCGCACTTTCTCTAGCTCGGCTGCCAAATGGTATATCGAGCAACCCCACGGAACCCACACCACCTTTACGTCCCTGGCCTCGACCTTCCTCCAGTTCTTCCAGTTACCTGTTCACTATGACGCAGGCGTTGAGATCCTCCTATCATGCAGACAGAACATGGCCACCCATATCACTGACCACATCCATGAATGGCGACGACGCCATAGCCTATGCAAAATCAAGCTAGATGACCGGATCTTCCTAGATTGGTTCCTTAAGTCCCTCCTTCCGCTCATTGCTAAGGATGTGGCAGCCGAAAGACCCCAGTCGGAGGAAGAGGCTATCCTTAAAGCCCAGCAGTTCGATCTCATTTACGCCCAGTCGGGTTATCTTTACACCATCATACCAGACGCCCCTCGAGGCGATCCCCCACATCACGATGCACCGGGGGCATCCCACGCTGCCGATGGCATCATTGGCCGTCTCTCCTTGCAGCCCCAGCCATTTTCCATAGCCCGTCCTCCCCCTGGCCCTGAACCTTCGCGGGCTACATCACAGTCCGGAGCAACCAACTCGTACGCTCACATGCCCCATGAACACCATACCCATGGACCCTCATGTCCACCTCAGTGTTTCGGAAATATGACTTCCGCTTACCCCTCCCCGGTCGCACCTCAGCCATACTATCACCAGCAG